>JAOWBH010115538.1:0-13524 GCA_028566215.1 Silene coronaria | reverse complement strand
GGATATATTTTAGATAAGATAATATTGAAAATTGGAATCATCGAGGGTTCGTTTGATTCGATACGAAATAACCAAAATATCCTAATTTAAAACAATTACAATTAAAAAAAATATATATTTTGAGGTATTGAAGACAATTTAATGGGTAAACCCCTTTCAAGTTTGACCTTTTTAGTTGCAAGAGTTAGGAATCGAACCTCTAACCACTTATTTAAGATTATAAGATTTGATTGTGCTCAACAAGAACTCCACTTAACCGAGTTTCTTAAATAATCTACAACTCAACCATGATAAATAACAAATCTGTCCTTAATTACAAGGGAATATTAATATATCACAAAATAAAAATAGTGAGAAACGATCTCAACTCCTTATTGATACACGACACACCTGGTGACCTGACCAATTCTTGTTACTTTACTAGTAGAATAAGAATACTAGTACTCGTAAATACGAGTAATAAATTAGTTTTAGTCTTTGGTTCAACAAACAGATTCCTCCGAATTTCTGTAACCTTACCTTTCTCTCTTTTCTCTCTCTCTGTAAAATCCTTATAACATCAACAACAACCACTTCATTACACACATCACACCCTTTTTATCTCCTACTTCTCTTTCTTTCTTTCTTCATCTTTATCAATTTCATCACTTTTTTTATTTTATTTATTTATTTATTTAATTTCATTCATTAATTCACTTCAATTCGACTTTTTGTTTCAATTATTCAAGATCAGGTACATTTTGATTTTGTTTTGATAATTTGTTGATCACTGTGTTTTTTTTCGTTGTTTCAGATTAATTTTTGATGTGATCGTTGATATTTCAGGAGAATTTGTGAAAAAAAAAGTTGAGTTTTTTTGTGATTTTGTGAGAGTGAAGAAGAGAAAGTGTTGATGATGGCGATCATGGCAGTGGCTGAAAACGGCGTCGCTTCGACTGAACAACACTTTGAAACGAATGATCTTGATCGATCTAACGGAAACGAAAACGGACACGAAAACGGAAACGGAGTCATCAATGGAGAGAAAATTGTGGTGAAGGATCAAAACTTGAGCTTGAAGACACTCAATAACAATGACGTACGAAACGACGACGTTGTTGAGGAGAAGAGTGACGGAATTGATGTGATTAACGAGAAAATTAATAATACTGATAATCATGTTTTGACTGAAAATGGAGTAATTAACAATGTTAAGAAGGCTGATAGTGTTGTTGATGAGAATTATCGTGACGAAACGATGGAGAAGGATGGAGGTGAGGGGTTTAAGAAAGAAATTAGGGATTTAGAGGAGAAATTATCGAAATTAAACCCTATGGCGAAGGAGTTTTTACCGCCTTCATTGTCGAATAACGGCGGTATAAATGGGTTTGGTTATGTTAATAATTATGCAATTCAGCCTAATGTTAATGTTGCTGGCAATGTGAATGGATACAATGGAAGAAGGGTAATTAATTCCGATTTTGATTGATTGACTGATAGATTGATTGTTAATTTGTTTCAGTTCGTGTTTTATGTGATCTAAATTGTGTGTAGGATTGTTTGATTGGACAGAAGAAGAATGGTTATGCTAATGGTAAGAGGAGGATGAATAGCAGGACTAGTATGGCTCAAAGGGAGGAGATTATTCGACGAACTGTTTATGTTTCTGATATTGATCAGCAGGTATTCAACAGTTTAACTGAATTTTGATTTAGGAAGATTGTTGCATATATGTGAAATTTGTCGAATTTAAGGTGTTGATATGTAGTTATATATTTGTGAATTGGTGAATTTAGGTTACTGAAGAGCAGCTTGCGTCGTTATTTATCAACTGTGGACAGGTAAATGGAAACAGACCTTCTGTTTGTGTTATTAGGCTGGATGAGTTTGTGATTGTTTCTGAGTTTTGATTTCGTGAGTGTGATGATGTAGGTTGTTGATTGTCGTGTTTGTGGTGATCCAAACTCTGTACTTCGCTTTGCATTCGTTGAGTTTACTAATGAAGGTACTGAATTTGGCTATCAAGGTTCCGGTACCCTTTTTGATTCGTAGGAGGAGGTGATTTTTTAAGAGTTGTGCTAATGTTTTGTTTGGTATTTGGTTATTGTTATTGGGCAGCGGCTGCTAAGAATGCTTTAGTTCTGTCGGGTACCATGCTTGGGTTTTACCCGGTGAGAGTACTGCCCTCAAAGACTGCCATCGCTCCTGTTAATCCCACATTCTTGCCCAGGGTGAGTTGGTAACAACGCTCGTTGTGAATTTCTGTGCTAGTTTCAGCTTTGCTCTAAATTCTGATTATACCCTAGTTCTATTAATTTAGCAAATGATGGTACTGTCTGCAGTCTGAAGACGAGAGGGAAATGTGTGCAAGAACTGTTTACTGTACCAACATTGATAAAAAGGTATCACATTGCCATTCATTTGTTACCTATGTGTATGCTGATCCATTAGTTCCGTCTGGACTTGTTCTTGTTTGCGTCTTTTAACGATAAATTAATGCAGGTTACACAAGCAGACCTCAAATTGTTCTTTGAAACATTTTGTGGAGAGGTATGCAATATCAATCAGTCCTCTGCCTAATATTTATCTATTGTCAACTTTTTAAACACAGCTCTTAAAAGAGTACTGCTTTCCAGGTTTACCGCTTGAGGACGCTTGGGGATTATCATCATTCAACTCGTATTGCTTTTGTGGAGTTTGTTATGGTAATCTTTAATCTTCTTTTTCTTTTGATTCTTTGTGATTGAATGATTTCCCCCTATTTGGATAGAGGAATTTGGAAGGAAATGACGGGAAAGGATTTCAAAGGGGAGACGACCTCCTTTGTTTGTTTAGAAACCTGGAGGCGAAAGGATTTAGAGAGAAGGGAGAATGTCCCTCCATTTCCCATATACAAGTTAATTATAATCCCTCTTCGAAAGATTTGGAGGGAAAAGTCCTTCCTTCCATCCCCCCTTCCCCACCTTTTCCCCTCTCCTCCTTTTCCCTCCATTTTTTGTATCCAAACACACCTGTCATTCTTGTTTGCAGCTAGGCAGTGTAACTGGTAGCCAAATTTCTATTGGAATATATTCCTGATGCGTACTGCAGTTCTAGTGTTTAGTCATCTAGTCCCTGGTTGAGTTTACTGGTTCCTGATTACTCTGTCTGTCATGTTTCTAATATGGCCTTCTAAGCACTTTTTCTTAACATTATTCGAACTGTGGAAGCTTACTGTTTCTGTACTTTTTTTGGTAGAATAAAGGTCTATTGCTATCGTTCTATGCATTAAACATAAATTTTATGCGTATTCCTAGATTGTGATGAAGTGAAATACATCCTCTGTCTCGTATTATGCTGACCTCCTGGTCATCTGTGTGAGCAACTGAAGGTGGTAATGGATTGGGTCATTTTCAAGTTGGATTAGTTATGAATGGGGCTGTTACCCTCAACTCAATGTCTCTGTTTGTCTGTTCTATGGGTTGAAATTTTTTACTCAATCTCGTCTATTGTTGAATGGGTAAACTGTTCAGGTTGATACATTTAACTTTACAATCAAATTTCAGTTATCATAGAACTTGCGAGACGTCAATGCGACATCTATCTTATTGGATTAGTTCTCATTTGTTCCTAGAAGGTCCATCAAATAGCTCTTAAGGCCACAATAGTGACAGATTACTGTGCAGTAGTATAATTTGGCCCATTCATGACCTGTTTAATTAAGAGTGTCCAGTCAGGCCAATTTGTGACTCTGTTTTGACCCTCATCCCAATTAATTTGTATCAAGTGGGTAGGGTCGACCCAACCCCATATTATTCTTAAATGTGTCAAATTCCCAAAAGCAACCTGCATAATATAGGTTAGGTTCAGGCCTGGTTTTTTATTCTAGTATAAGAATAACTTGAAATTCGATAAGCTCGGGCCTGTGTTTTTGCAGAATATTTCTTGTATTGTGTTGCATCTCCAATTCTCAATCCAGTCAAATTCCCTTTTAATTGTAAGATTACTAGGATGGATAAGGGATGGTGTGTTATATGTATCGGATTTTAGTGATAGAAATCACAAACTAGATTTTTATTTGTGTTCAATATGTTGGATTAGTGGAGGAAGAAATTAATGAGACATTTGAGCATTGGAAGCTTCCATCATTACTCGAGTCCCTGGGACTTAGATTTTTTTTCAACTTGGCTTCGCTGAAAGTTAAAAGTAATGTGAGGCAATTTCTCTTCATGCGGAATTTCGTCTTTGTTGTATATATTCAGGCAATAGAATTCTCTGAATCTTTTTTTACCTGCGATGGGGAGTAAATGCTAGTGCTAAGGAGCAGCCACAATGTCAGTGTGCTTTTAATACAAGATTTCCTGCAGCACTTGCAGTTTCTGCTCTTTCTAATAGGTCAGGTTGGGTGGTTGTCAATTCTTCAGAGGGAGGGATGCCGTCAGGCCATTATGTGTCATTACTCCCTCATGAATATTCTTTTATTTGCTAAGAAAAGTGAAGGATTTCCAGTTTAGTTGAGTGTAGAGTTCCTTATCCTGTTGCGGTTTTTTGGGTTAATCGGTCTCTGCTTCGAGTAGAACATTGGAGGCAATGTATTGCATGGTTCTTGGAGCATGTACTGCATCGATCTCTCTTCTTTTTGTTTCCATAAGAACTTTGCCGTTCTACTATATGGATAACAATGAGTGAAATAAAGAGTTGATATTCTCGGATATGTGAGGAGGTTAAATGATTTTTTTTTCCTGAGATATGCAAGCACATAGACTCCAGGATCAATTTTGACCCGTTTTTTGTATAATAAACTATGTCAAAGACTCGCAACTCTTCGGTTCTGGATTATCATAAAAGCAAGCAGAATGACTCACTAAACTATCAGTCATTCTATAGAGTTCTCGAAAAAGTCCCCGTTATGTGTAATACGGATATAGCATCTTGTGTCATGAATGCAGGTGTAAGGTTATGTACGTTCAGTTCCCCACCCTGCCATTTATGGAAGCCCTTGAGGCACTAGAGTAATGTTGTAATTGATGATGGTTACGTAATTATTCTCACGGTTTTTTTGCTTATGATACTAACCTCTGTTTTGAATGGTATATTTCCTGTCAGGCTGAAAGTGCTATTTCTGCCCTTAACTGTAGTGGTGCGATTCTGGGACTCCTGCCTATCAGGTCAGTATATTTTTGTAACACCAAATTATATGACTTTAACAATTATACTGACCTGATAGAGAGTAATAGTTTTCTAACACCTTATGATAATTGTATTGACTTTTTTGCACAGGGTGAGCCCGTCAAAGACACCTGTTCGCCCTCGTGCTACTCCTCGCTCACCATCGCAGTGAGCAACCACTACTGATATTCGAGTGGCTGCTGAATGCTGATTATCTACATATTTATATATATATATATATAGAGGTACACAGAATAGTATGAAGGTACTTGTGGCGTCTTTAATGTTAAATCGTTTCGTTATCTTGGGCCCAGTATCCTGTATGACCTAATAGCAAGTATGTTTAAGCCCTTCGCTTAAGAAGGTTCAGTTCAATTGAACATAGAGGAGCTTGGAGGCAAAATTTCGAGTTAACTGTAGTACGAGTTAATTTCTGTTGCACACTATGTTCAACTCTAAACCTTTGAGGATGTTTTCCTGACATTATTTATGCCCACAGATGAGATACTGTCGGGTTTTTCCCGTGTTCATTATTATTTCTTCTTTGATTGAATTGTTTAGAATAGACTTGAGCTTAAAACTTTGAATCTGTGACTGTCAGTTGATTTTTAAAACCAACTCTTGGCTGTTCTCTGATTGCTACTGAGCATAACTAAACGTCGCTTCTGTTGACCAAGTCCCTGTCTCATCATTCTAAGGGATAGAAGGATAAGCATCTCTCTGTTTATCTGTACAAAATTTCTTTTAACACCATCTCACCGTGAGATGGCAGTCACGGGCTATTCAAATAAGTGCATACATAGCATTCATTTGTGTGGTCTTACCATTAGACTGTCTTATAAGAGACCTACTGGTTTATCTATGCACTTTTTTGGCTGTACATGGTGGATTTAGGGCATGATATTAAGTACGGGCTACAATTATCAAGGTTTTGATGGTGTTTTTGTGGGCGTAGTTTGAACTGCGCTTGTGCTGGCACGACTAAGATCAGACGAGGGCCACTGATGTTGAGATCAAGTTTTGAACAAAAATTAACTTAGTGTTTAGGGGTCGTCGGATTGTCGACCACAATGAAAACTACACTAGTTGTCTTTATAACGATTGGCTATGGCCCCTATAGGTAATTTGACCATTTTATTGATGACTTCATTCTTTGATATAAGATTCGTACCTTAGGGGGGCACGAAATTTGACTATAATAAAATTAGGAAAAGACAATATAGTGTAACATGATAGTTTAAGAGTGTCGCGACATTCATGTTAGAATTGTAGAAAAGACGAGTTAGATTTCTCTAACAGGTACATGGATGAATTTCATGTGCTCAGCTTTGGTGATTTTGGGCACAGAAATGTAGACAATGCCGTTCTTAAGCACAGCTCGAGTCTCGTCCTTGGCGCAATTGAAAGGCAGCTGAAGTGTGCAATCAAATTGGTTGTGAATCTTTCTTCCAAACACATCAATTCCTTCTGTACTTTTTATCATTAGTAAATTGTTCACCACATTTACGTCGATTCCCTGTGCTGTCAGGCCCGGCATGTCAAACGACATCCTGATCTCGTTTTCATCCTCCATCGTATTCCAGGGAGTCCTCACTGCGACAAAGCAATCAACATTGTAGATTTTAGGACACACTTAACTATCAACTAGTTTTCGACTTCAGGTTTGAAGCTATTAGTATCAAAACCGCTTTGTGACTCCCTTTACGCTACAAAATAAGCCGAAGTAGGATTATAAAAAATGTAAAGATGGAAAGTTGAACATACTATAAGGAGAGGTATCAATGATAGCAACACTTTTGTTGAGGTGTAATTTAAGTAGAGGATCAACATAGGCAAGGTCCTTGCGCATAGGAGGATCGATGGGGCTTAATCCACCTTCATCTGCCTGAGCTCTTACCACCAATGACGACACCTTAGAAGATGGTGTCGTCTTCAATGGCATTGCACTTCGGTGTACGATGCATTGTGGGGCTAGCCTCATTTGTGCTGGGTTTGATGCGGCCTTGTTTGATAATAGAGGTAACGCCGAGCAGGTGAGTACATTGCTTGCCATGTTTAGGAAGTTACAAAATGGTAAATAAATTTAAGAAACAATTAAGCAAATGAAGGAAGATGGTACAAATATTTAAATGAGGTATATAGGCTCTTTAAATTGTAGTCCATTTATAGAGGAATTATTGTCCTTAATATGTAAGGTAAGTTGATAGAGAAGCCTCTACCTTGCTTTGTATATTGGTAAAGGGTTCACTTGTCTTGTGGGTTTTCTAGATACCCAAACTCACACGTGATACACTTCACATTTGATTCTTAATGTTATTCCGTACATTGCAACAACATAATATATGAGTTTGTTTTAGGGTGTTTGACGCAACTTAATAAGTGCTTTTGTAACTGGAAAAATAGAAATTAGGCCAAACACTATTTTTTAGTGAGTTTAGAATCACTGAAGCTAACAGTTAAAAATTGTCCCTAAAAGTAGAAGCACCAAATTGGTGTTTCTATTTCTACTTTTATTTTTGCTCTCACAAGAATCTATCAAATGCCTAAAAAAAAAAAAATTGGCCAAACATATTAAACTAATGAATAAAAAGTTTTTTTTTTTTTTAAAATTAAGGCCAAACACTCGTAAATTTTCTGAGAAGCAGTTCATGAAAAAACCCATTTTGAAAAGAAAAATATTTTTATGTAAGTAAGGCCGAACACCCTCTTTAATAAAGTGATGAATTAAGATTCTACGTCTAACGAAAAACTAATTTATTTCTTCATTTCAAATGAGAGATGAAAGTGACCCTCAAGAACTACTATAATGTCGTTTGTCTTAGTTTTATATATCACTATTATATGCGGTTGTGTACTTGATGGTTCAATCAAGTAATTTGATCCGAAGTAAACCAGACTTTATTTGGTTCGATTCACAGACTAATAAGTTTAAGTTTATTATGATCTTTATTTGTTCCTAACCAAACTGGATGGGTCTTAGTTTAAATTGCGTACCGAACTACTTTCCCCAAAGGAGAAGGTATTGTTGAGAGAAATAATCCATGTTGGGGATTTCACAAATACAATTTTACCACCAGTTGTATGTTTGCATCATACAACTTCCCAAATATCCAGTTTATATATAAAAAAAAAGTTAAACCTCTCAAACACAACAAACGTTCATCATCTCTACCATAATTATTGTTAATTTTCTCTCCATCAAAAACCTCAATTTCTCCCATATTAACTTTACAATGAAAAAATATAAGCAATTGATAATACGAAGGATACATCTAACAATATTTGAAGGTAAATTATTTCTACATCAATTTGTATGTTAACATGTATGTTCATCTTTTTATTAATCTAATCATAACCGTAGTTTTAAAGATTTTGAGTTCTTATAACGTTGATTTGATGAATCAATTGATTTTAAGCAATTGCCTGTGCATTTTTACAATTTTGTAAACTCTTTATCAAAGAAGTCGAGTTATCACACAAAGTACTTTAGTTAGTACATAGAAATCGAGCAAATACATGAAGAACTCGAAACAATCTTGTAAGTTGAGCAAGTGATCAAAAGAAGTCGCGCTAAAACACAAATTACTCGAGTTATTGTACATAGAAATCGGGCACATACATAAAGATGCTAAAACAATTTTTTTTTTGGAGCACAAACCATCTATTAAGGAAGTTGAGCAAATGGTCAAAGAAGTCGAGCTACAACACAAAGTACTTGAGTTATGGTTCATAGAAATCAAGCAGATACACCAAGAAGTTGAGTTGAACAAGTTATCAAAGAAGTCGAGATATCATACAAAGTATTTGAGTTATTGCACATAGAAATCGAGCAAATATAAAGAAACAGAAAAAAAATCGATGTAGCATTCGCCAGAGAAGCTTCGTTTACCATATATTGTAATTATTGACTAAATTTGATTATGTTTAGAGATTGAGAATTAAAATAGTTGAAAAAATGATATTCATAGAAAAGATGAGAGAATTTGGGAGTAACAGTTAGAGAAAGATGGAGAGTAATTAAAGAGAAAAAGAAAAATCTAATTACGTTGAATGTATATTTTAGGTTACAACAATTATAAGAAGAAAAAAATTGAAATAGCCTTGGTTGTATGATAATAATATACCACATGTGGTATAGTCTATTAACTGAGAGAAGGTGAGGAGAATTATGTTTGAAGACTTTAGTCAAGAGTAGATAAATGGAAACTTTTGTGCAAAATATACTATAATGAGTAAAAATCGTACTGCGAAAATAAACTACATTATAATTATCAACCTTTTCATAGACATGAATATTATGACGTTAAATTATATGTTTCCATATGTACCAACAAAACATAATTATATGTTCCAAAAATGATCGAACAAAAATTCAAGTACATTTTACAACCCATTAAGGACAATTTAAATGCCTATATAAATAGATTATCATCTTTACCACTCTTATATATTAGCCACATCTTTTGATTTAGTTCAAAAAGTCTTATATTTTAGCGTAGATAATCGTTCATCATTTTCAAACATTTTTGTGCTTGTTCACGATTAATCACTTTTGTGAACTACAATAGATGTGAACGAATACATGCGCTCTTTAAATTTATGACAATTCACTTATTTGGTAATAAAATATTATACATAAAATATTATAACTAATTCAAATCCGTTTAAATATAAATTTGTTTTCTTTTTTTTGTGATATTTGTATTTTTGTAAGGCAATTACTAATCAATTCTTAGAATATTCATAGATTTGAATTGTGTACTCCTCAACTTTAATGGTCACTAACTAATTAATATTGACCATGAAAAACTGGTCTAAAATGTTGGTGATGATTATTAACACTAAACTGCACAACTTGTTCAACAAAATCAAAAGATATCAATAGCAGATGATTGTAATTTTGCAGGCAATTATTAATCAAATTAGAGAATTACCATAGATTTAAAGAGTATCATGTCTTCGTTCACATCTACGGTAATTCTCAGACCGATTAATCTTGGCCATGAGAAACATTTTTTTTTGAAGATGATGAACTATGTTCTACACCCTAAAATATAAGACTTTTTCAAATAAATTTAGAGATATGCTTAATTAGTATGAGAGGTAAAGATGATGACCTATTTATATAGGCATTTAAAGGGTCCTTAATAGATTATAAAATGTACCATTGAAATTTTGTTTGATCATTTTATGGAAACATATAATTAAAAGACATAAGATTTATATCTATAAAAAGGTCGATAATTGAGCAAATACAAGATCACAATTAATTTTACGGTTATAACTATTTTTGGATACAATCACAAATGTCACATTTTATTCTATATAGATCAAATATGAATGATATAAATATGGATCAGTTAAAAATCATAAATTCAGACAAATGAAAATTTGTTCACATTTAAAACCATGATATACAATGGAATATCTCTTAATATAGTAGTATATTTGTAATAAATTAAAATATATGTTAATTATCGAAGTTAGATAAAAAGTAAATTACTCCATCCAATCCAATTCAATCCAATACAATGTAGATGTGGTCCCGAATAGGGGTGTTCAAAATAAACCGAACCACAATAACCGAACCGAAAAATCGTACATTTTTTAGGTTCGGTTAACCGAACCGTTATGACAAAGCGGTTCGGTGAACCAAATCGTGAAAATTGTCATGCAAACAGTTCGTTTTAGGTTCGCTATTTTAGAAAATTGGTTAACCGAACCGTTCAACTAAAAATTAAGCAAAAAATGAAAATATTATTTAGAAAAATTGTTCTCTTGCTTCAACTTATTAGTGTATTCAAACTCAAAAACTAATAAATTGATTAACACTAATAAAGTATATCTACTTAATTTTATGGTTATATATAATATATATTGAAAATTTATTTTAATCACTTGAAAAAGTCAACGGAAATTGAAAAAAAAAAGTATACATAGAACGATAATCGGTTAACCGGTAACTGACCCGCTAATAACCGTTCAAAACGGTTAACCAAACCGCTTATAACCTTTAGAAACGATGCGGTTTAGGTTCGGAGTTTGGCCGTACCGAACCGCGCCCGAACCGAGTTAAATTAGTGGTCGGTTAACCGAACCGCGAATGAACACCCCTAGTCCCGAATACAAGTTTTAAGAAAACTCCCCTTATAATGCTAAAAAAACTTACACAAATTCTTATTTGTGACGGAAAGTATCCGTCACTTATTTGTGACGGATACTATATTCCCTCACAAACAACTCATTTGTCTTGAGTGGGGAAGCACATGGGGGGACCCTCCTTTGTCCCCTCTATCCTTTTCCTCTCACAAACTACCCGTCGCAAACCGCGACCCGTCGCAAGCAAGACTTATTGAAAAACTTATATACTCCTTAATATTTGTGAGTAGAGTGGGCAAAAGTAGGATGAAATTTTGTGTAAATAGAAGATTGTAATGATGGTATGTTGGTCAACTTTTTGTCACCTTTTGCCAATAAAGTAAATGGGTACATTGGATTGGATTATCCTAAAATGAAAAATGGGTACATTGGATTGTCCTGAATTGGAGAGTGTATTTGTTTATTGCATTTCTATTTTTAAGTGAACTCTATATAAGATGTACTATATAATATATATATATAATTAATTCAAATATATTCCAAATATATTACTATTATATATTATACTTTGTCACATATGTATTTTTGCAAAGCAATTAATAATCAAATCAGAGAAATGTCGTAGATTTGAAGTGCATCGTGTATTCCTTCACTTCTATGGTAATTCACTAGCTAATTAATCATGACCATTAGAAACTACTATAAAAATATGATGACGAGTACTAATACTGAAACTACACAGCTTGTTAAAAAAACTAATAAATATCCGTCGTATGAGTTGTAAAAATGATAGTATGTTATATGTTATATGTTTTAAATAGTTATCAACCTTTTTATAGGTATAAATCTTATGTCGTTAAATTATATGTTTCTAAAAAATGATCAAGTACATTGTCTAACCCATCCGGGACAATTTAAACGCTTATGTACATTATCATTTTTACCTCTCTTATTAACCATATCTTTTGAATTAGTTCAATAAGTCTTATAATTTAGTGTAGATAATCGTTCATCATATTCAAACGTTTCCCATGTTCAAGATTAATCAATTTGTGAATTACGATAGATGTGAAACATATGCTCTTTAAATCTATGACAATTATCTGATATGGTAATAAAAATACTATATATAATATTCCCTCCAATTCAGCCTGTAGTTCCCCTTTCTCTAATATATGTGAGTAGTATTACAATGAAAGGGAAACATTAGGCTGAATAAGAGGGAGTATATTATAATTAATTCAAATAAGTTCAAATTTATATTTTTCATTTTTTTTCCAGAAGGCAATTACTAATCAAATCGGAAAATAATTGTAAATTTTATACTAATCAAATCGGAAAATAATTGTAAATTTTAAGTGCATCGTGTACTCCTTCACTCCAATGGCCACTAAGTAATTAATATTGACCATCAGAAACTAGTCTATAATGTTGTTGACGATTATTAACACTAAACTGCACAACTTGATCAACAAAGTTAATAAATATGCATAGTAGATGATTGTATTTTTCCAGGCAATTATTAATCAAATCAGAGAATTACCGTAGATTTAAAGAGTACGTACCATATCGTCTTTCACATCTACGGTAATTCTCAGACTGATTAATCTTGACCTTGAGAAACAATTTTTGAAGATGACGAACGATTTTCTACTTGACCTTGAGAAACATTTTTTTGAAGATGATGAACGATTTTCTACACTAAAATATAAGAATTTTCTAACAAATTAAGAGATATGCTTAGTATGAGAGGTAAAGATAGTGATCTGTTTATATAGGCATTTAGATGGTCCTTAATTGAATGTCAAATGTACTTGAAATTTTATTTAGTCATTTTTTTTTTTGGAAATATATAACTCAAAAACATAAGGTTCATATCTATCAAAGGCCGATATTTGAACACATACATAATCACAATGAATTTTACGATTGTAACTATTTTTGGATGGATATAATCACAAATGTCACATTTCATTCTATATGGATCATATATGAATGATAAAAATACAAATCAGTTAAAAATCGTAGATCCAAGCAAAATCGAATCATTTAAAATTATAATATACAATGTGATATCTCTTAACATGGTAGTATATTTGTAATAAATGGAAATATATGTTAATTTTCAAAGTTAATTACAAAATAAATAAAATAAATTATTCCATCCAATCCAATGTCGCTGTGGTCCCGGACACTAGTTTTAAGAATACTCACCTAATAATAGACCTGTCAAAACATGACCCGACCCGTAAACCCGACCCGACCCGGTTTTTTAGGGTCAAGGACCCGTAAATCTTG
>JAOWBH010115427.1:0-14003 GCA_028566215.1 Silene coronaria | reverse complement strand
AGTTTTATAAGTGTTACTCGCACTAATTATTGGAGGACACAATCCCCAACAACTAGAGTAGTGAGTGTAATAGTATTAATATGGGATGTCATAAAAATAATAATATTAACTGCGGGAGTAGTGAATGTCACTCATAATTTGCTGATAAATTTTATTTTTTTATTATAAATGGTAAATATATGAGTTAAGCAAGTCTAACATAATTGTATTTCCTATAAAAAAAATTGACAATAAATGGTAAACGTATGCATGAGTTAGCAAGTCTAACATAATTGTATATCCTATAAAAAAAAATTTGATGAAAAATAGAGGTAATCCGGGTGAGGCTGGGCACCAAACCTAAGTACCTAATTTTTAGACCAAATATCTTTTAAGTTTCAGTTATCTTTACAATTTACATGTAAAATTAAAGTAATTTTACAAATAGAGCCTAATTATAAGTTCAAATACCTTATATTTAATCAATTAAAGCTTATCTCTATAAGAAAGAAAATCTCAATAAGCGAGTAGATCCAAATTTCATAGTAATATTCCTACAAATAAATAATAAACATAATATACACTATTTAAAATATTATTTAGGAAAATCGAAAGTAATCCTCTGAAAAGATAAGGAGGGGTAGACTATGTAGAAATGCAATAGGATTACTTGTGGTGGTCCATCAAACACACTGCTCATTTGCCTTGCATATCAAGCAACTCTCTCTTCACTCCCTTATGCAATCCTCTCTTTCTTCTTTCTCTTGAATCTCTTTCTCTGCAAATACTATAAAATTCATGGCCAAACAATCATGATCTCTACCTCCACTTCAAAAACCATGTGAGTTTTTTTTTCCCTTCCCCTTTTTAGTACCTTTATATTTATATTACTAACTTTTATATTAATTTTTTTTCTTCTCCCTTCAGTAATTCCCAATACCCCTTTTAATACTATTAACTGTAAAAAAAAAAAAATTAATTCTAGGATTTACAAAAATTCTTATCTTATTCTGCACAAAACAAAAATGAATTTATTTCATTCTTTTAACAAATTATTTTGCTGCCTTATTATTATTTTTGGGTATATTCTTTTAATTTACCTTTTATTTTTTTTCATTTTTCACCTTGAATAATTTTTTCTTAAAATCCACTAAATCCCATGTTGGAAACATAACTGTTTCTTATATAAAACCGTGGGTCTAAAACATATCTGTTAACTTTTCTTAATTTTTGCTTTATTCTTCTAATTGTCCTAAATTGTAAAGCTTTATTTGAGACAAACCCCTTTCAAAGTTAATATGTTTCTTAACCTTGAGAAGGTACATCATTTAGGAAAAGGTTTGCCTTATATGCTAAAGTTGTGTTATAATAATATGCCTATTTGTCACAATCCTTTTTTTTAGTATTAATACAATAATACCTCTTCAGTTAAAGTAATCAGCAATTTCTGGATTTTTTTATATTTTTTATGTATTTTCCATAATTTCAAAATTAAAGGCGGTGTTTTGAGACTTTCAGTTTCTTCCCTGGTTAAAGGCGGTGTTTTGAGACTTTCAGTTTCTTCCCTGGTCTTTCTCCTCTTTTAGTCTTCCTTATCCCTAAGCTTTCCCTTCACTTTCTCTCTCCTCCACTCCTCTTTCTCTCTCTAAAATTCTTTTGAGAAAATATAAAAATTAATTGTTTTCTAAGTGGGTTTTTGATTTTCTCATCTGGGTTTCCCTTAATTTTTATCTAAACCTATTAAAAAAATTTAAATTAATTCCTTTTTGTTTCATGAATTTACATACACAGATATAATAAGAGGAGAATATAAAACCTGAGGAAGTTCAAGAAATGATATAGTGCAACAACTACTACTGCTATTGATGAGAAAGAGTGTCATTTGAAGTGTAACAGAAGCAAAGGTCATTGTTATAATAATAATAATAATAATAATAATAATAATAGTATTAGTTTAAGGATTAATTAATCATTATTATTCCTTAAAAGGGGTATTAATTAGTAAAGGTGCTACTTAGTTTAATCAAAATTGAGCCATGATTAACAATAATAAGGCTCAGTTAAACACCATTAGCAGTGCCAGTGATCTTATCGACGCGAAACTTGAAGAACATCAGCTATGTGGATCTAAACACTGCCCTGGATGTGGCCATAAACTCGAAGGATCGAAACCGGTATGTGATTGATTACCTTCATTGACAAATTAATCATTTAAGGGTTGTTCTTTCTTTTAGTATTATTTTTAGGTTTTGTTTTTGAGATTGTAATAATATAGAGTAATAATTAATTTGTTTTGTTTGTTGAAATATATTGAGAGTAGGATTGGGTAGGTCTACCAGCTGGGGTGAAATTTGATCCAACAGACCAAGAGTTGATAGAACATCTTGAGGCAAAAGTTGAAGTAAAATCCTCTAAATCACATCCTTTAATTGATGAGTTCATCCCTACTATTGAAGGTGAAGATGGCATTTGTTACACCCATCCTGAAAAAATTCCAGGTATTTTTTCATTTCTTTTCTCTACGTTTACTTCAATTTGTAAAAAGGAACAAAAACAAAAAACAAAAATTTACGATTTTATTATATAGAAATTTCGACACAATATTCATTTTGAGTCATCTAAAAATCGTCTATCATAATAAATTCGCATTGAAAACAATGTTAA
This sequence comes from Silene coronaria, assembly GCA_028566215.1. NCBI lineage: Eukaryota > Viridiplantae > Streptophyta > Magnoliopsida > Caryophyllales > Caryophyllaceae > Silene > Silene coronaria. Next base: position 11,360 of record JAOWBH010115427.1, on the reverse strand, counting down.
GAATACGCCCATCTAACCAAGTGACGTTTTTTTATAGTCTTAACACACTAACCACGCACCAATAGAAGTTTGCAAATTCTTGTTTCATATAAGCCATTTTCATCTGAAATAATAAGACGGGGTTTTAAGACTATTTTTTATCAAATGTTACCATAATGGTCCAGATAGTGTTTATAGCTTATGATGGCTATTTTTATTTTTATTTTTTTTTCCCAAAAGTGGTCACATATGTATGTAAAGGTATCTCAAAACCCCGTTTTATTGTTTTAGATAAAACCCGTCTTAAGGGAGACTTACTCCTAGAAGTTATCTTTGGGTGTTCTCCCTCCAATTTCCTCATCATTTTTCTAGTCTGTTATGACTTTGAATGAATAAATATAAATTAAGCGATAATGTAATAATTTTATGCATACATTTAGTCTAATGGTTTGTTGCACCCAAGTAAACCTAACTTTGAATTATTTATTTTGCTTAATAACTTTGTTTAGGAGTAACCAGGGATGGATTAAGCAGACATTTCTTCCATAGACCATCAAAGGCATACACAACCGGAACAAGAAAAAGGAGAAAAATCCAAACAGAATGTGACCTCCAAGGCGGCGAGACCCGGTGGCACAAAACGGGTAAAACAAGGCCTGTCATGGTTAATGGCAAGCAAAAGGGGTGCAAGGAGATTTTAGTCCTATACACAAACTTTGGCAAAAACCGAAAACCCGAGAAAACCAATTGGGTTATGCACCAATATCATCTAGGACAACATGAGGAGGAAAGGGAAGGTGAACTTGTGGTGTCAAAAATATTCTATCAAACACAACCTAGGCAGTGTAATTGGGCCGTCGAGCGAAGCGGGACCACCGGAGAAGGCGGTAGTAGTGAGCCGAGTGGAAGGAGGGAAAGTGGAAGTGGAAGTGGAAGCACTTCTACTTCTTCTAAAGAGGTGATTACTCATCACATTAGGGATGATCAAGGGTCTATCTCAGCTGGTATTGTTGGTGGTAATAATAATAATAATAATAATAATAATAATAATAATAATAATACATCAATTTCTAGTTATAATGCTATGGACATGCAACAACATTTTAAGGGTGGTGAACAATTTGGGTTTGTTCCTTTTAGAAAAGGGTTTGACGAGGTAATATTTATCAACCATCTCTTGCCATTTTGGATTTTTATTCTATTTTTTTTTTTTACTTTTAAAATAAAGCCGTCTCAATGAGTATATTAACGAATGACAAATAAAAATTGAAGTATATTAACGAATGACAAATAAACGTTACTCCGTATTTATTTGGAATTGATACTTTTTAATTTTTAATATCTAAGAAAAGCATGAACATAGGCTTCTATGAACATATCAGTTACTTGACCAAACATATCAACATTTTTTATTGTACAATGAAGAATATAATTTCAGTTACTAGTTGAATTGTTTGCTTTCTATGGATAGTTAAACGAGCCTCATGATCAAAGTTAAATAACTGGAACCTTTAAGACTTGATTAGTTCACTAACTAGCTAAGTAAGGTTAAGAAAAGAATGATTGGTCTAACTTATAAAGCCACAAAGTAAAGAAAGGAAGCTAAACAAGGGACATGAAGTACTAATCTCGTACAAATTACCTACTTAAATATTGTATATGGCTAATTAAACTTTGCTCTTGTATGATTTGTTTCAGGCGGCCGGAATAGGAGATGCTTCAACGGCCAGGGAGGCGGCCGTAATGTCATCTTTATGTGATGACCGCCATCAATATCATAATCAAAATAATCAACTTCAACAACATCATAATCAACATCCTAATAATGCTCATCATCACCCTACTCCTCATGCTATACATACTCCTCAGGAACACCATCATACACAACATCAAGCGGCCTTCCATATTAGTAGACCATCACATCCCATCTCCCAAATTCTCATCCCACCTCCACTTCACCATGCCTCTCTTATTCTAGACGACGATTCGTTCCATGTTTCTAGAATGATGCTTCAAAGTGAGGTTTTTCAGGTAAATCTAACTAACTCCTCCCACGTAATTATGTACTCCGTACATTATTTAAGGGCATGCCATGTCTATGTACATGCGTAAATGTATAGTACGTACGCATGTGTATCTGCAATTCTGCATGAACCATGAAATAACGGAGTCAGAAAATATACCTTCAAAAGCATAACGGATCAAAGTTACACAATATTTCAAGTTTTCTAAATTTTTCAATAAAATTTAAGCCATTATATATGAAAAGACAAGTGACACTAGGATTTTTCATTATGAAAGAAAATTTCAGGAAAATTGAACTATTAATAAAGTAAAAAAAAAAAAAAATACTCTGAGTGTCCCTATTAGTTCCCTAAAATCAACCTCGATAACCATGAGACTATGAGAGTAAAGATACAAGTCATACCTAAATAAATACAATTGTTAGACTTTGGAGCATTGTCAACTTGTAATGAACTTGCATGTTTTCGGATATTTGTCAACTATAGTTGTTACATTGACATCCTATCTTTGGACTTTTGAGGTGAACATGGTATTAGAAACCAATGAAATGGTTAAAGAACCAACATTTAGATGGTACGTACAAGTGTGGCTATTTTGTACCTTAAATTAGGAGACGTATCAAGTGATACCTTTTTCTCACTGGATGTATTGTGGACTTCATTACAAAATTTGTGAGCATGTCGTCATATACAAGAATAAGATGGAAAATCAATATATCTTTGAAGGAGTGGCCTTACAAGTATAATAAATACTTAAATGTATGGAGTAATTATATTCCCCGTTGCAATTGCGCAATTGCATAGTTACAATTCTTACAAATATATATGTGATTTTTGCCAATTGTGAGAGGGGAAAATGGAAAACCTAAATTGTTTATATAGTTAATATTGTGATATATTAGTATCTCGGTTATATTGTCTCCTCCGTCCCAAATCTATATCGCTTATTTACTTTTGATTATAAATAAATCTCTCTTATAAATAATAATTAAAGTGGTAATAAACAAATAATAGAGACTCAGGCCGTGGTACAATATATATTTAACAAATTAAAAGGTTCGATATATTCAACTTGATTTAATTGTTATTGTATGTTTTTTTAAAGTTATTTTTTTAAGCCTCTATAATTATATCCCGAAAAAAATAATCATATATAATTTTTTTTATTTGATTTTTTTTTTTGATGATTAAAAGATTTTCCTACTATTGAATCTTACAACCTATATAGTGTGTTTTTTTTTACCCGTAATGAACAATGTTGTGGTTCCACATCTCTGAAAAAACAATACTTTACTATGACTACGATAGTCAGCTAGCTTACTTAATAAAATCATAGAAGGTGGTGTTCATGACCTGAGTTCAAATCCCACCAACATCAAATGTTTCTCTTTAGTAGAACAAAAACAAACTATGACTATGATAGTCCTGAAATTCGTTGTAGTAAATTGAAATGTTACCCTTCTATCGTATATAAGATACTTCTATGTCGATATAAACCGCAACTTTGATTTAAGTTCTCTATTTTTAAGACTAAAAGTCTAGAGACAAAATGATAGTAAATTTTTGGGATGATAATGAGATGTTTTTTGGATGCATAATTGAATAGCAACAACAACAAACCCAAGAGCAACAACATCATAAAATGGGAGGAAGGTCTGCAGCTGGTTTGGAAGAAATCATCATGGGATGCACTTCTGGTGTCAAGGAAGTGAGTTTTACCTTTTTGACCCTGAATTCTATGAACCTTTATTTATTTGTTTCTTGCACCTCATATGTGTAAACAAATTATCATTAAATTAATGATGATGATTATATTGTTTCAGTCAGAAAAGAAAAAGATAAAAACAACAAAGTAAACAAGATTAAAAGTTGAAAAAGATGAAAATTCCTTCATTCTACGTCTTTGCTACACTATGGTCTGTATGGAGTAATAGTTGGGAATAAAGACCCAATTTGAGTAGAAACAAACTTTTCCTTTTTTCTACATCTTTATCTCTTTTTCTTTTCATGTTTATATTCCTCTACGTACAAATTTGAGATATTTGTACAATTAATCAAACCCATCTAGTCGAACATGTATCATTATTATGTTTTTATCTAACAAAGCGCGCACTTAGTCGCATTATAATAAATGGGAACATGATTGAAATCTGGGACCCATTATCCACAATACTCCCATCTTAACTCTTAACCACTAGACTAAGAAGTTGAAATATAGTAAAATTAATAGACTTATTGTCTTGTACAAATTCATTTACTTAATTACTAGAATAAATCATTTTTCGGTTTATCCTAAAATGTCATACTCCATCGATCTATGAAATACCGTACATTTTTTTACGATTTGACTGTTTTATAAATATTTTTCATTTTGTTGTATTTTTACATTTCGAACGGTTTAATTTTATTTTTCGCCAAATATTTATTCCTATTAGTACAAAAATAACATTTACCTGTCCTGCTCTGAAACAACTATTTATATCGTAAATTTGTTGTATTTTGGAAGGTATTTTATCAAGCGGAGGGATTAGTATTTTTGGTCGTCTTCTAAAGGAGTATTAAGTTTTTTTAACAATTAAGTAATTTTCACTTGAAAACTTGGTGAAACATTTTCTTGGTTATAGAAAGGAAACAAGAAACAAAGAACAGGGAAATAAAATTGGTGTGGGGGACTAAAAGTGGATAAATTCGTTAGTCTAAAGAAACGCAGAATCATGCATAAGAAAGATGTAATAAGACGTTAGAAAGAAAATAAAGAGAGTTGTAAACAAGGTAAGAAAGGAAGAAATGATAAGGACTTAGTCCTCTTGTATAATTCTCTTTCGGTGTAACCTTGAAATTTAAGTGTCATCATCAATGTCGTCTGATCTATGCATTATTCAAAACAATGTTTTCACCATTTCTTTTCTTCTCTTTATTTTGCATCATGCATGCTATCTTTTCCTATTCATATATATATATATATATTTGAATATGACTCTTTTTTTATGGACCATTTCGTAGTGACCCTTACTAGACAATCAAAATTTTGGTTCATCAAGGGTTAGCTAGGTACCATTTTGTCATTATCTCCAAAATAAATATAGAAAATAATGGTATGGTACAAGTTTAAAAAAGTATATTTATTATATGACGTAAATTCTTGTGTAAGATAGCTTTTTATAAGATAGTTTTATATAAGTGTTATGGTTAATGATATGATATTTAACCCAAATACCTTTACTAGAAAGAAATTGTTACAAATTCATAAGATCCTTAGTTAAATTATTAAAGGGTTTTCTACGTGGTACCTTTCAACTTCTTCGAATTCTATGTGGTACTCATGCCTTTTCAAAAATATCACTGGTACCCTTAAATATAATAAAAATATCTTAAAATGTCCAAAATGTTCTAATCCACCCCTGTTAAATGTTTAGTTTATACATTTTGGATTGATTTCTTGGTGTTATACGGAAGCGTGAATATGACGTGTTGGGTCTCTGCTGCATTTGTGTCCACTGTCTATAATAGTACGATATTGTCCGCCTTAGGTCAAGCCCTCACGGATTTACTCTTGGGCTCCTTCCCAAAAGGCCTCGTACTATTATATTTTGTGGACACTTATAAAGATGACGTTTCATCTTTACACTACCGATGTGGGACATAGGTTTGCACCCTAACAAATCCTCCCCTCAAACCAAGGACCATCATCTTGACTCATACCTTGACCATCATGGAGAACCTCCCACTCCTTGCAGCTCCAACTTCTAGACACCCTTAGCATTGCCAAGTAATAACCTCTCCTTAACCGACACACCATGTTTCTCTCCAGGGGTCAATTGTCCCTTCATGGAACTGTGCTACACTTTCATATCGAACCCCTATGCATCCAATATACCCTAGACTGGGTCCGCCTCTGGAAAGGACCCACCAGACCTGTGGCACCCAATCTGATAAGGGTCCACCTGATCAACAGTTCTAGTACACAGATAATCTTTGTCCCACAAGACCTATGACGCATGTTATCCATTTAGCCCTGGACCAGGCTTGCTCAAGGCTCCACCTTAAGCTAGGAGCTCCATGCCCTACAATGTAAGCCACCTTCAAGTCTCGACCTGATGCTCCTTCTTGTGTCTAGCCCAATTCGACCTTGGGCTCTGATACCACTTGTTATGCGAAAGCATGAATATCCACGTGTTGGGCCCCTGCTGCACCTGTATCCACAGTCCAAAATAGTACGATATTGTCCGCTTTGGGCCAAGCCCTCACGGATTTACTCTTGGGCTCCTTCCCAAAAGGTCTCGTACTATTATATTCTTTGGACACTTATAAAAATGACTTTTCACCTTTACAATATCGATGTACTGATGTGGGACATAGGTTTGCACCCTAACACTTGGCAATAATTTGTCATGCCATTAACATAAACATCGTTTAGTCAATCGTAAACATATTTTCTTTACAAAATTTAACCGTTGAAAAATGTGATTTTTAGTAGTTTGGGTATTTTAAGAACATTTTACAAAGTTTAGGGGTACCACTGATATTTTCAAAAACGTAGGGGTACCACGTAAAATCCGAAAAAACACAGAGGTACCATATAGAAAAACCCAATTTTGTAATAAGGGGAGTTTGGCTCACATTTTTACTAGCTTTACTTAGTTTTGCTATTTCAAAAAGAGTAGGGACCCAGATAGTATGTCGGTTACCCACTAACTTCTTGTAAATTGTTTTGAGCTAAAATAAAAGTTGCATTTATAAAAAAAAATATAATAATAATTTCTTGTTGGAGATGTTCTATATTATGCTTTTCTAGTATCTCGCTTGCAGTATGCTCAGTTTCAGGCTAAGCTCTTACGAGCTTCTAGTGTCCTAGTCCATGTACCTACTTTTGATACGGCTTTGAGCGTGTTAAATGAGATTACGGGTTCTGACCTTCTACGTAACCCTAGTGAGATCAATGCCTCGAAACTTATGAAGAAATTGACAGACATATATTTCACGAAGGTTGGTGCAACAGCAGAATCAGTTTTCTCCTTGACTCCTCGACATGTATAGCATTGTCGAAGTCTTATTAGGTGATCACACATCTGATTGGTTGCGTGCGGTCCCTATTTTCGGGTTGGGCAAACTATGAATAGGAGGACTTACCGTGTGTGCTTAGCTGTCGGTTGGGTATTCCATTTTTTTCGGTGTCTAGGTTGTGCTCTGCTTGCTCTCGGGTCTTCGATGGGGATCATGCCTTGTCGTGTGCTGGAGCTGTTGGTATTAAGCATCAGCATAACCTTGTTCGGGACACCCCGTTGGATATCTGCTTCCTATCTGTGATTTCTGCTGGTAAGCAGGTGCATGGATATAGATTTGATCGATGGGCATGACAAGCCCATGCTTCCTGCGGTTTTATTGCTTTATTTATGGGACATGGGGCGCGATGTATGCGTGGATCGATTGGGTCTTCTCACTTGACTCAGTCCAGTTTATCTGACATCGTGCCCGGACGCATGGTGGTTGAGGCTGCTCAGCTCAAGTGTGCCAAGTATCAAGGCTTGTGTACGACGATCGACTATGGTTTCTTCCCCTTCTCCTTTTCTTCGTTAGGGGAGCTGGAGACGGATGATATTGCCTTACTCAAGCGGAATTAGAAATTCTCTGTGTCTTAGGATAGTGGGGTGCGTAGTGATGTTCACATTTTTACTAGATTTAACTTTGATATTGTTAAGGGAGTGAGAGCTCAGATAGTATCTCGACTGCCCACTAATTTCATGTAAAAAATTTTTGATCTTAGTAAAAGTTGTGTGTCAAAAAATAATAATAATAATAAATAAATAAATAGTAATAATAATAATTATTATAACATTTCATTTGGTAGATTCTTCTTTGTTGAATGACGTTAGTATTGGGGTGTTAGTGAAACTATGGGGTGAAGCATTGTGGGAAGCATAATGATGATAATAGGTAAAACACGATGACAGGTTTAATGTTGGATTAGTTCTAAGGGTAGTACGGTAGTATGAGTCGCGTATAAGGTTAACCTTGTCCGTTGAGTTTTGTGCTATGGGTTGTAGAGACCTTCCTTTCGGGTGTAGTTAAGACATAGGGAGACGTGTTATAGAGTAATGAAATCGGATCATAGGATCGTGAGATCGTAGAATCGTATTATGATACTACCTTTATAAATTTTCAAATTTATAGGATCTGGATTCTACAATCATGGTAGAATTGTAAGATTTAGGATCGGTCAAATATTTTTAGATCGTAAAGTCGTAGAATCGAATCGGGATTCTGACAACAATGATTTCTACCATCTTGTGTGAGGATTCAAGCTTGGGTACTGAAAATTTATCATCACCTTTCATCCTTCCTTTGTTTATTTCATTTGGTGAGTCTACATCTATTCCTTAATTTCTCTTATTGTTTTCCTAACCCTAACTTTTGGGGGTTAATTTAACTAGTGGTTTTAATTATTTTAATGAGTAATTAAGGGATAGTAATAAGAGGTTGTACTTAGTATAATAATATAGGATGTATTATGATAGTTATTATGTGATTATTATAGGATGAGACCGTTTTATGAGACGATTTCTTGTTGTCTTGGATTTGCTTATGGGGTATGCTAAAAGATAGGTTAATCCTACTCGGTTTCAATAATATGAATGTTGTATGTGTTTTTGTTGATCTTGTAATTAGTCTCACATGATTAGAGCATTTGCATTATAACATGATTAGTGACTAATGGCATCATTATTGGGATAATTACTAGTAGGGTTGAATTATAATATGTATGTGGGAATGGGTGGCAGCCTCTTTTTGTTGGTATCATTGTATCATATCATGTGTGGGTAATTGCTAGTTAGTCTCATTTTGTGAGTGAATATGCATTATAACATGGAAATGAACAATTGTTGGTATAAGCATGTTTGGCATGTTGAGATTCATGTTTCATGAGAAAATTGCATAATTGACATATTATGTTGCATATTGATACATGTGATATGGTGGATGTTAGAGGATGGTGGTGGAGTTGTGGTTGTGATATATGGGTGTTGAGGAGACGTAAGTCGGTTTGGAAGACCGTCTTATGTTTGAATCGCCTATTAGGTTTTCCATCCTAATAGGGATGTGCACATTAATGACTTGAATACGGAGAGACTTACGATGCGTTGCAACGTCGGGCAAGGGTCCATTTGGTTTCCGGGCTCGGTACCACGGGTGTGTCCCCAGTATCTTTTACGGACCGTGGTCTGACTATTTTGCTGGGCGATGCTGCGGTGACGTGACTGGGCTGTGGGTACTGTAGGTGTGTCCATGGTACCGGTGTTGGTTGTGGAGTGACGATGTTGGAGACCCGTGATTGTACTTTCTTGTTTGCATATCACATTCATTCGTATTGTCTTTTGTAATTATTGTGTAATTATGCGAGACTTGGATTGATTTGAATGTTGTAATAAGCCACTGATAGTTTGTGAGTAAATGGTTGTATGAAATTCAAGTTTGATGTACTAGGTATGTTGATGTACTTCATGGTTTTTATTATTAATGAGAATTAACATTCCACCAAAAAAAAAAATTGTGATATTGAAACTGGCCATTTGTGCCTTTACGTAAATTGTCACCCATTTCCTGGGTGGCCTGTATTGATCCATATGATATTTCCGATCATATGGAGAGCAGTTTGATTTACAGGTTTGTATATGACGTGATCAGGATTCGGGCCGCGCTACGGACTTGGAGTCGAGTATCTAGTCGTTAAGTAAGATGATATAGATGTAGTTGAGTTGTATTTGATATTCATTTATTGGTTATGTAATTACTAAACATGTATTTATGTAGCACCCTCAGTTATCGGCCGACCAAGGTAATTAAAGGCGTTACCTTATCGGTCGCCCAAAGTAGTGTTTCAAAACTCCAATTCAAAGAACATTTTATAAATAAATACAAGTTTAGTGATTACAAACGACATGAATAGATAATAAGTACAACTCGACTAAGACTAAAAACTCTATCTCATGTCTATATACTCGACTCCAAGTCCGTAGCGCGGCCCAACTCTCGATCACGTCAAATACAACCTATAGATCAAACTGCTCCCCATATAATCAGAAATATCATATGGATCAACGCAGACCACCCCGGAAATAGGTGACAAAGCCACAAACGTCAGTTTTAATAATAAAATAAAGTATGAAGGACAACAAGTATGATTATAATATGCAAATATGAATGCAATCAAGACAAGTCTCCAACATCTCCACTCCACCACCACCGGTACCAGGGACACACCCACGGTACCCACAACTCGGTGACGGCACCGCAGCACCGACCACCAAACAACCCGGACCGCATTTCGAAAGGCACGTAGGACACACCCGTGGTGCCGAGCCCGGGCGCTAACCGGACCCCTGCCCGACGTTGCGATGCATCGCAAGTCTCCCCGTACTCAAGCCATTAATGTGAACATCCCTATAGGCGACTCAAACATAAGACGGTCTCCCAACTGTCTTACGTCTCCTCTACAATCATAATATAACCACAACCTCCAACATCTCATATCAAACATACATATATAACATGATATGCAACACAATGCATCAACAACATATAATCCGTCTTATATTTCATGAATCTCATATTATTATGCTTTTCCTTTCACAATACAAAATCAACATCGACTTTACAATATTTTACCATATTTCAATTATACCAATGTCATGAGGTTAAGCCAAAAATCCCATAAATATGTTATAATGCATCTAACATCCCAATTATCCATCTTTCATGGTACAAGTATTGTTAAACATGTTATAATGCAACTATAATAATCATGTGAGACTAATTATGCATACACATCAAACATACACATCCTAAATATTGAAACCGAGTAGGATCAACCTACCTTTTAGCATATTCCAATAAACTACTCGAACCCAACACGGTTCCGCCTCATAAACCGTCTCATCCTATAATAATCACATAATAACTATCATAATACATCCTATACTATTATACTAACTAAAACCCATTATTATTACTTACTAATAATCCATTAATCTAATTAAAATCACTAATTAATCTTATAAGTAAAACCCCCCAAAAGTTAGGGTTAACAAAGGGTAGATCTAACTTGCAATGTGAAAGGAAGAAGAAATGAGGATGAACAAATTGTAAATCCAAGCTTGGATCCCATTGAGGAGTGTTTACGAGAGTTTTAGAGAGAAGCGAGAGAATTTAGGGTTAAAGAGAGGGAGAAGAAATGAAATTAGGGTTGTTGAAATGAAGATCTCATCTATTAAATGACGAAGGTGAAACAGGCTCACTCGGCAGAGGGACTTTTCACTCGACCGAGTACACTTCACTCGGCCGAGGGACTCACCACTCGAC
>JAOWBH010115317.1:0-14003 GCA_028566215.1 Silene coronaria | reverse complement strand
AATAAAATAAGGTATTAGGTGTTTTCATAAATATATAAAATTAAGCGTATCAAAAAATCCAAAGTAGTTACTTCACCACTGTGTAGCATAGAGCACCTAGTTCGTGCACTCGCACAAACTTGCCGTGTAACAATCTGTAGTATTACAAAAACATCAAAGGATCAAAGGGTTGTATGAACATGTCACTACTACTAGAGAAAGACTCAAATACAAATGAAAATGAAATGAAAGGATGAATGTCTAGAGTATTTTAATCGTAAAATTATAGTGTAAACCTTATTCATTTGTAAAAAAAAGTTAACTAAGAGGGTAATATAATATAAAACATGCATATACGCCAGCAACTAAGCAAGCAAGTGATCCCTTATTAGGCTGTATAAGAAACTAGTGAGTTAAATAAAGCAGATAATGAGACAAGGAAAGGGAAGTGGAAAGAAGATAACGAGTTTGGAGGAGAGGGGACAAATACATTGATCCACTATTAGACTGTGACACATGCTTCGTTTAATTCTCATATTACATTGGTCAATTCTAGTTAATACCCATATTAATATGGGAAGGAATAAAATTTCTACAGCACACTAGCTCAATAGATCATTACATGCTAGTAATCAAGGCCAAAATATGGTTCTCTCACGGGATTCTATGGTTCTTACCTTAATTGCAGCACCAACAGTAGTTTCTACTTTCTAGTTGAAGCTAACTATAAGTAAGCTAGAAGTTGACAATTAGAACTAAGTCAACTATCTATAAGTAAGTTGGAAGTGTACGCAAATATTACCTATAATCAAGACCTCATTTTTTCGCCAAATTCTACATCATTCTACCAATAACTAGCATTACATTGTAATAGGGTGGGCAAGAGAACCCGCTTGCTTCACAAGGGTTGTTTTAGCCAATTCTTCGACAAATAAGTGCCACTAAAACCATACTTCTTACGAGTGCCCACACAAACATCCTGAACATTTCTCGTTAGACCACTTTACCTAAAGTATCAAGTACATCAATTTGAATATTAGTAGTTATGAACAAAGAGGCTAAAATGCACAAATTGTTTAGATATATAACTGATATACGAGACCAGAATATACCAATGACTAACTACACTAATGACTAACAAAAAGTGTCAAAACTACTCCCTCCGTCCATCATTTGGTTACCTTTATTTTTCGCACAAAGACAAGAAAAAAGGAGGGGTAAATCATTAGATGACAAATGGGGCCAAATTGAATGTGTAGGATCAAATTATCCATCAAGGCATTCCCCAAATGGAAAGGTAAACAATTGAATGAGATACCCTAAAATGGAATAGGTAAACAAATAATCGAAACAGAGGGAGTAGTATCTATTTTTATAGCTTTCAGAGTTTCAGTCTACACTTACAAGTCTCATTAGGGAATTGGCTATGTAAACAGGAGATACGACATAAGACAAGAAGCTAAAAAATATAAAGAACTCAGAATCCAACAACATAATACGTACAAGGTAGTGGTAATAAAACTTCACTGAGGATCTAAGTCCAATTAATTAAAAGCATAAAGTTTAGACAGAAATAGAACAAGCACATCAGCTTAATATGACCACACCATAACAAGCAATCTTGTCAAAGGATACCAATCTGAAATATTTTCTTACAAGATGGCATTGGAGAGCCCACGAAGCCACGAATTATTAAAATGTCGCCTGCAGTAGCTTCAAGTTGAAAATCCAACTTTTTCTGAATCGAAGAAAAATGGTTAGTTTTCTACAGAGTTGGATTAAGCAATAAAATTTACTTAAGCTAAGCCTAAAGATGTATTCTTCATATTCTCGATACTATTCATAGTATACCATATTTTGGAGTATATGATCTGCCTTATTTCCAAGACAATAGACTAGAAGTTCAATTCACATAAATTATGAGAGAAAAAAAAAATACCATTAGCAAGCATATTCTTTGCTGGTGGTAAAACTGTACAAAGAAATCCAGCAGAAGTAGGCAAGGGTTTCAAAGTATTTTCGGATAATAATGGCAAATACATTGAAACTGTCGGGTAATGCATGCACAGACATAGTCTCAGAGTACTAAATCTAAGTAATATAAGGGTCTTATATTTTTTTTCATAGGGGAGTCAAAAACCACAACAAGAAGAAATGGGAAAAACAACCACTAACATTAAAAATTAACCTGCTGATGTTATTCCCTTACCAAGCAATTAATGAATTACTCGATCCCCCAGAGCAATCAGGTTATGCATACTCTATAACTTAATAATGCCAAGCTTGAACACCATCTACTCAATAGCAAAGGTAGAAGTTCCTGCAATCTATGACTAAAGTAGACTAAATGCATCCAACTTGATTTCAATTTGTGTTGTCAACCAGTATAATTTCAAATGATATATACATGTTCTCCTGCCGTCTCGATCTCCAAAAATTGTGACATACTAATCATATAAAGGTGATGCACTCGAAAATATTGAATGGTAAACTTCTTGAGAATCATTTATATGATTGTAGAAAGGGTTCATTCATATTATAGCTTCCATCCGCACCAGAAACCAGCGAATATGCTTAGAACATGAAGGCAGATACGAAAAAATAATACTACTGATAGGTTATTAATTTAATTAATAACAAGTCTCAACAAGAAGGGAATCAATTTTAAATGAAGCATATTGATATATAGTAGAACATACCAAGCTAAAAAATGGCGTATAACCAATAAAAAGTGTTGTGTCAAAAACACAAACAATAACGAATTTACTCATTTAAATCGAATAAGGATTGATCAAAAGCATACATTTCATTATCTCATTTAGAGAGAGATGCATTATCCTGTTTGCTCGTCTAGCTTGTGACTCACAATCTTACATCCTTCACAAATATAATAAACATAAACAATGTAAGGAAACTACACAGACGTAAGTGAACATCACCCATCCTTTAGGGGTTCAATAGTTGCATCCGTTTTACAATGAGAATTATACTGAAATTGAGTCATTTTATCCAGTCTGAAATCACACATAACTACAATGTAAGGAACCTCATTTGCATTTGTTCTCTGATTGTGAGTAAACAAATGCTAGCAGGGAGATCATAGCTCATTGGTTGGGAATTGGGCTTCAGAAAGAGATAAATATGGAATGGCTCAGGAAGAAGAGGAATTTAAAAATGCAAAGAAGCATAGTAGGAGTTGTTGTGATTAGCTTCTGAATGCCTGTTTGTATAGGAATAAGATGATGGAATAGCTTGGTTTGTAGAGTGATTTGTTTGTTTTATTCATTATCATTACTGATACAAGCTTACGTTACACTAAAAACCCGTTTAAAACACCACTGAGTATCTGGAATCAAAGCATTAGCTGGTTGGCAAGCTAGTGTGGTGGCCATTTAGTTTGTATGAGCATGAGCTTGCATTTAGTTTGTTAAAATTCGTGCTCTCCATTTTTCTCCGTGGAGAGCACATAAATCAAATAAGAGAGCAAGTTCTTCTGAACAAAAAAACACTGTTTTAAGCTCTCTGGCAATAGAGAGCACCAAAAAAAAGCACGCCATAGAATGGTAGTAAATCAAGGTCGTAATACCGAAATGTTAGTCGTTTTATAAAGCTTTTAAAGTCCTCTACAGCCACATTTTACCGCATTTGAAGATGATACTAGCAGCATTTAGCAAGATTAGCCCCGACAACCAATGCCATGGCCATGAGAGACACTAAGATTCAATACTATGCCTCAAAGAGCTCTCTTACAGTACATGCTCTTAGAAACTACAAAATGCTTTTCAATATCAATGTAACCTCCATGGAGATGGATTAACTTAGCATTGTTGCACAGCTTGTCAAACTAGATGTTCTATGACCAGTTCTTGTACAATATGAAAAATATATTTACTCAGACGTTAGCATATATGAAAATAACATACGGAGTATGTTATCCCTAAACGCCCTTTAGGCTATGGTTACATCAGGTACACTTAAAGGGACAGAACTGGAAGGAATATGTTCCATATCAAGAAACCAGTTGGGGATGGAAACGTATATGCAGGCTAAAGGATAAGTTGTAGGGGCCTGATGCTTAATTTCTTAGTAATCAGAATTGGAATGCTCCAGAATACTCGGTTACATGCTCTATTTTGTGCAAATTCTCTATACTTATGCCCAATAATTTGACTTCTAATGAGTACAAAAGGTAATGATATTGGGGTTGTCATTAATTCAAATGAGTACAAAAAGTGTCAATTATATACATTATGAGAAAAACTCAAGTATTCAACAAAAAAGGTTCAAACTTTATCGATTTTCTAGCCATGCCAACCTTAAACAACTGAAAAATTCAATCTTTGTGGAAAAACCCATGAAAAAATATGTAATTTTTCAACAAAAGAATATAGTTATTTGGGTATAGTAGTGAACGTCTACTGGCTATAGGGGTTCTCTGTATTGGAAGTCTATTGTATCGTAATTAGAGTTTTATTCAATTATAAAACAAAATACCCAAGTTTGACGTCGTTCTTAATATGAAACACAAAACCTAAAACAGCAATTAATGACTTGCAATAATGGCGATGAAATAACGATCGAAAACAAGAAATAAATTACAATCGTTCATTAGGTTTTGATTAATTACATACCTATTTAGCTGCTGACAGTGATGATCAACGAGAATCGCGATTCACTGATGAGCAATTGATCTGAGAGAGATGAACGTACAGTGCGACAATTAGGTAATGAATAAATTAGGTTTTGATTAATTAACTTATTACGATTTTTAGGGGATGGAGCAAAACTAGGTCTGCAAATGAATATTATGAATTAGGTATTCAAATGAAATGTTTGGGGGATGGAGAAAGGTATCATCATCATCATCATATTATCAGGAGGTTTGATTTTTTTGGGAAAAGTCAAAAATTTTGGGAGATGAGTGGACAGTGTACAAACGGCGCGGAAATGAAAATTGTTAAGGGTGATTAGCGGTTAATTTCGTTATAAATTATTATTATATTACAAAAATGGTTTAGGAGGGAAAAAATGGGTCTACGCTTTTAAAAGCGTCGAGCATAAAGCGTCGGGAATGCAAGGGGATTGTTGTAGTGGATTAGGGGTTGGGATAACTTGGCTCTTGCATTCTACCAAAAGTACTTCCCACTAGAGAAAACTCAACAACTAAGGAGCCAAATCACTGGATTTCGTCAACAAGGGCTAGAGAGCCTTTATTAGGCATGGGAGCGGTACAAGGAATTGCAACGTGAATGCCCACATCATGGGTTGAACCCATGGTTTCTTGCCATAACATTCTATAATGGATGTTGTTCCGAGTCCCGAAGAGTGCTCGATTCCGCAAACAATGGAAGGTTCGACCAAATTGATTTTGATATTGCTCATGCCACCATTGATGCCATGGCAATCCACAACGCCTAATATGTCAATTCTCGTAGCACTCCTACCAAGACCATGGAGGAATCTTCCTACACCTATGTTCTCAAAGCTCAAATTGCCTTGCTCCAATAACAACAACTAGAGGCCTGCGATGTAAGTTCATCTCTCCAAAAAGTTAATGCTTTGTCTACTACTAGTTAAATTCTTGTTTGTGAAGCATGTGGAGGGCTCGGTCATTGCTTTGTCGATTGTAGAGGGACTATTGAACAAGTTAATGCTTATTTAACCTTTAACCAACAATACAATCCATTTTCAAACACGTATAATGAAAGTTTCAGTAAGCATCCATACTTGTCCTACAAGAGCACAAATGTTCTAAACCCACCAACACCACCACCACAACAAAATACCTTTGTCCCACCACCATAACCACAACCCACTTTCGTTCCACAACAACAAAGGTATTTCACACCTCCGGGTTTTCAACAACAACAAAAGCCTCCTCTACAAGGTGACCAAACGGTAAGCAAGCTTGAATCATTGGTTATACAAGTAGCTAAAACTCAATCCGATTTGTTGGCCCAATTACAAAAGAGTGACCAAGCTCATAATTCCGCTATCAAAAAGGTGGAGACACAAATGGCTCAACTTGCTACATCAAATGCTCAAAGGCAACAAGGCCAATTGCCACCACAAGGATAACAACCTCTTCATGCCACCGTTAATGCTATCTAGTTGAGGTTATTGATGAACAAATCCCCTATGACAAGAAGTCGGAGGTTTCCAAGGTGACCCAATTGCCATTCTCTCAAACGCAAGCTAAGAAGAATGATGAGAGTAAGTTCGGTAAATTCTTGGAAGTTGTGAAGAATTTACAGGTAACCATGCCATTTATTGAATTAATTTATCAAAATCCTTATTATGCTAAGTTTATGAAAGAAATATTATCTAGGAAAAAGTCCATCACCGATTATGAGACCGTAGCATTCACTGAAACGTGTAGTGCTCTCATGAAAAATAAGTCACCTCATAAGCTCAAAGATTCGGGTAGTTACTCTATCACATGCATTATAGGCATATATACCATTGAAAAGGACCTTTGCGACCTAGGTAATCGTGTAAGTGTCATGCCCCTTTCTATTTGCCTTAAACTTAATATGGGTGCTTTAAAATGCACTAATATAACTTTGAAAATAGCGGATCGTTCGATGAAACAACCATTGGGTGTTTTGGAGGATGTTCCCTTCAAAGCGGGTGTGGTGATCGATGTCAAGAACGGGAAGTTAACGTTAGAGGTGGCAAATGACAAGGTGACCTTTAGTAATATTAACACCGTTAGGAGCCCAATGTTTCAAGAGTCATGCTTTGTGATTAACCAAACTGAATCTTCTATTATTTCTACTATGCCTCGATCCTCGCTAACAGATCCTATGGGGGTGCGTATTATTTCTCGTTTTGCAGGTGAAGTTGGCAATATTGGTCAAAGACCTAGGAAGGGATACTCATTAAAAATCTTGGCATGGATGGAGAACGTGAAGGAGGCTATGAGTGCGAGTTCGGAAGGTGGTAAGCTCGTTGTCAATTGTGTAGACACCTCGTTCTACACTTCCCGCAAACCACCCAGTGATGATTGGGCCGCATGTTTAATACATAGAATGAGTTTATGACATTTTATAAATCAATCTTCAAGTGGTAGCTCAAATAACTGTGTCAACCCCTTGGTCGTCATCTACGCGCCGATACGGTCGTTTTGACAATAATTAGAGTCCATTTGGAGTCCGGGTCATAAACCGTCTTTATTTTCTGATACTGTTTAAACCCATTCCAGAGGTTTCTAGAATGCCATCGCCAAATAATAATATTTTAATACAAATATCTCGTCCGAATATCATACCTTGCGGAATAAGGAAGCCATCATCTTCCTATTTCCATATTCAAACCGTAAAGATCTTGCGTGTTGAGCAGAATACCACTGGGGAAAGGACGCAGCAGAGGCTGCGCCTCTTCCTGAGGATGTAGATCAGGCTGCGCCTCATCCCCAGGCTGTTTCCAGACTTCCAAAACCCTAGCTCGTGATTAATATAAATAGAGGCCTTCATACCTCGTACTCTTCACGCGAGTGTCCGCCCTTTCTCTTCTCTCTCTTTGTATTCTAGAACTACGCTCATGCGCCTTTGACATAACGTGCTTAATCTTTTTGACCACGTTAGCTCGAATCCTTTCGAGTACCGTCACGATTTTGCATTAAACCAAATTCGACCAACTACACACCAACCTAATTATTAATTAATTATTCTTTGTTAAACAAAGGCATTCTCACTTAGATAAATTCGAGTTACCACTAAAAAGACGCATTTTAGTTTAATCGCGTGCCATTAACTTGTATGTCTGAGAGTGTAAATCGCAATTTTTATTATTTTGTAACTTTAATATTGTATTTTGTTGTTTATGTAGTAAATATGCAGAAACAAACCTTTTTTATCATTCAAAAACTTTTTAAAATCAATCTTTTACGAAACCAGCAGTGAAACCTACTGGAGAACAGACGCACCAGGGGATGTGCCTCCTGGAAGAAACGCAGCTCTGGCTGCGCCTCTTCCAGAGGCTGCCTGGCCCTTCGTTCACTTCTTCTTCTTCCTCGGTTTGATTTCTGGGTTCGTATGTTCCTTTATTCTTTTATTTTCTTCATTCTTTCTTTGTTTTTAATCATTAAAATTAATTCATTCAAATTTCTTCGACCCAAATCGTCAATAATCCAATATTGTACGGTTTCCGTCAATTTATCGATTCCGGGTTCGAAGTGTTTGATTTTCGATATCGAATTCCTTCAATTCGTCATCATAAAGCTTCTGTAAATATTGTTTCATCTTAATTATTTGTTTTAATTCGTCCTTTACCGATTTTATCCTGCATATCTTGTTTAATTTGTATAAATTGAGTAAATTCCGTCTTATAACTCGTTTTATACCATTCGTAATTCATATTAATACCCACTGTAGATATATCCACATATAATAAATATGATAAAACACTTCCTTTGACCAAGTATTACAATTAATCAACTTAAATTAGCCAACAAACATAACGGATTGCAATTCTGACTTTCACAGTCATAAACCAACCCAGGAACGGATGCATCAGTGGCTGCGCCTCTTCTAGAGGACGCAACACTGGTTGCGCCTGTTCTAGGCTTGGTTTCTGCCTCTAAACTCGGACTTGCTCAATTTAAATTATATTTCCTTATCTATAATCGACTAATATGCATTAGTATTACTTAATTATTATGTGTTATTTTATTTATTTTAATTTAATTCATTCATTTTATTCATTCTTTTCAAAATTCGCTTTTGGCATCCTTACGACATAAATACTCGTTCTTGTTGTATTTTATTTTATCTTCTTGTTCCTCACATGTAATTAATCTAAATTATGATTCGACCAGTATTCCTTATTTGATAAATTCACCGACGTAGTGTAAATAATTCACATGTTTAATTTGTTGTTTGTTTCATTGCATGCATATAACCGAAAATAAATCAATTATTAACGAACTCCCCAATCATTAGTAGAGGCCGCTATCGAAGCGGGCGGGGTTAGATGTTCGATTCAAGAGCTTCCTAACACGTACCCTCACCCCTTACTTGGAATCTTTGTGAACATCCGTGTTCACGGGCTTACGAGAGTCATTCTAGACATAGAAATGCTAAGGGCGACGAATTCTTGGTGTTCATGTCACTACTTTGTGTCTTGACATGACATGAAGTATTCGAACGGCTCCAATTTTCCACAAAAAATTGGTGGCGACTCCGCAATGCAGGCTTTTTCAACCTTTCATCGGTTTCTAAGCCTTTCAAATCGGTAACAACCCATGACGTGAAACGCTTCGCGAGGCTCCGTGGGAGATGTGCCGCCGCCTTGCCGCTCCAAGCGGGGACGCGCGGATGCGCGCGCGATGGCTACGCGCGGCACGGGTGGCACCGTGTCCGCACATAGCGACAGAATCCATAAGCCTGCTCCTGGGATCTTCCATAGACCAAAAGACCTCGGTTTTACCGACATTAAGATGAAGACCCGATCGAGGATCATCTTCCATAATCAGCTCCAAAACCTTCCCCACGACCAAGGTATCCCCCACAATAATGCCATCATCCAAGTATCAAACCCGTAACTCAATTCAAAAGAGTCTCTGATCTTACAAAACAAAGGATGTGACACCAAAGCAAAAAGCAAAAGTCCTTAAGGATCACCTTGCTGAACCCCCTAACAAGACTACAGGCTGTGCTCACCATAATATAAACGGTAATGACAAGAATAGCAAAACTCCATCCAACGGGAGAGAACAAGGCAATGACTACGAACTTCGCGTTACATGGCCTCACGATCGACCATGTTAAATGTATTCTGAAAATCCACCAACAGCACGAAAAGGCCCACATCGTCCCCCCGATCCTCAACAAACCGAATCAAGGCGCGCAAGATAGGATCTCCTCCACCGGATACCCCAACGCGGAATGGAGACCTACAAAATAACCACTCAACGACGGGCCAATTAAAAAAGCACCAACCTTAAAGACAAGCCGTCTCCAAATCGTACCCACAACAATAGGACAAATGCCGCCGCCTGGTTTAACAAGTGTTGTGAGCGGGGCACTAACAATGTACTCACCAAAAACCTATGGACATCTGCCCTCAAGGAAAATATTAACTACGCGAGTTATAGAGGCGATCAAATCATCTGAGACAGCAACAAAATCCCCACTCAAACTATCCAAAAGATGTTGGGCACGAAAACCGTCCCTCGCGCAAGAAGTGCCACGCGAAAAACCCTAATCATATCAAGAACAATTGTCGTGGATGTAGTGAAGGGATGGTGATCAGTAGACAATGGAGGTAAGGTGGGAGAAGAAACGACAGGGTGCTTATCTTTCAAAGCTGCAAGAGTATCCTCGGAGTAAGGAGTAATGCCGGAAGAAGAGAGAACTTGAACTGCGGCAGCATAATGACCGTTACAAATATTCCACCAACACTGCCTAATAATGAGCTCACTCAAGTCAAGATCCTCCTCCATACTAAAAGAAGGAGCAACCTCAGCTAAAGCCTCCTGCAGAAGATGCAAAGGGCCACCTGGCACACCCTATGCAGGTAGGAATGGCAGACGTAATACTCTCCTCCTGATGCTAAAGGTTACTTCTCGGTGAGAAGGTCTTCAGTATACAAAGGGGCAACACAAACAAGTTAATCCAGCAAGAGAGATCACGAGGGGAGGTAGCCACATTATCAAAGGCCCCCTTGAGAACCCAAGAAAACCCAAGACGACACTTAGAAGTGATGAATTTAACATTATGTAACCCCATAGACAACAACCGGTCAAAATAAGCCACGTTAAAACCAATACTAGGGACCCCCACAACTTCAAGAGAAAGTGAAATAATGGGATCATATGGTCTAGGAAAATAAAAAAGAACAAAGAGAACAACACCATCACCATAATCAGGCGCCTCAACAAAAGACCCCCGAGCATGTCGACATCTAGCGCGATGAGTATGAGTTTTAAAACAAACCGCACATAACCAAATACCCATACGCCTAAGGGTAGTATCAGCTGCCATAAAAACAGACAAAGAAGTAAGAGACTGACGCGTGATTACCTGAGCATCCCCAGTATAGTGCAGATCATGGAGGTGAGTGAGCATGACGGTTCTAACATAGCCATTACCACCACCATCTCGCACCCACAAAGACCCACAAAAGGGCAATGAAACCGGACAATGTCGGCCCTGACAAAACGTTGGCATGTAAGCAAAACAAGTACCAAAAACCCAAAATTATATCCTGCAAGAAAGTTGTGACCAAGGCACAAGGAAACCACGACTAACAACAGGCTGTGGACAACACCCTACCTCAAGCATATGAAAGAAGAAAAAGGAAAGCAAAGCATGTCACGTACATGGAACAAACCACTCCAAAACATCACGCTGACAACGCCAAAAACCGAAACCACCAGCCTCGAATTGCAGCACCTCCGACAACCCAACAGCCACGGCACACACAGACACCAGAAGGTAACTACTCGGAGATGAGCAGTAAGGCGGCAAGAACAGTTACGGCGAACAAACCACCACACACGTCCGACACCGAAACAACCAACACAACGTCACCAAGCAACCAGGTGCGTGACACCGGCAAGAGCAGGTCGTCGAGGCAACGTAGAGGGGACCGCAACAACCGCCACAACGCAACCCTACAAGCACACACACACGACGGCAAAGGGTAAAAAATGCAACCCTAAACACCGCAACAACCACACACACGACGACAGAGAATGACGATGTGAGGGTTGTGCAGGCGACAAGAAGGGGAAGGCGAGGGAATAACCAAATGGCTAGAACCTTAACAGACAGCCGTCGGAACAAAAAAAATGTAAATTAAAGAAGAAAATAGAAAGCCCAACAAACGCTAAACGAAACCCTAGATTAGTCGTAGACCACCCACCGACACGCCGGATCGGGGAAACATTCAAAAGCAGATGTTAGGAAAAAATATTATCTTCGTTCCGAAATAGGACAGTATTAGCTAACAATTTTTTATGCGAAAATATGAAATTTAGTACTAACCAATAATAATAATTGCACTTACCAAATAAACCGAATTACGCAAATATTCGTGTAAATAACACATGTTTTTATTCAATATGAGTTTTAAATTGCCACACTTCATCATTTTTAGCTCAAGCTGCTCGTGCTTGTTTCTTCTGGAGATGCAGATACATTGTCGTCACTTCTGTTAAAAGATCGTGTCAATCCTCTCCGACGGTTAACAAAGCGCTATAACAATATTTCGAAACATTTTTTCCGTTAAAAAATATATATTTAGATACAACATCTCCGCAAGATTTGCCAAGATTAGTTGCACATTTTTGCGATTGGCTTTGACTCCATTATAAAAACTTATTTAATTATTCGTATTCTTAGTAATAGTATTATTTAACGAAAAAAAGATAAAAATTTAAAATAAGCTAGTGGCTAGTCGGTGGAGAACAAAGGCTTCATCGTTCTAATTTATATTATAAAGTTTCATATTTAACTTTATTTTGTGCGTAGAGTAAGCATACATTGTTGATAATATTCATTTAAGTTCAATTTATGTGCATTATTAATAGTGACTCAACTTATTAGATGGTTTTTTCTCTGAGGTTCATAACTTTTTTGTGTACTTAGAATAATTTAGTGTCATACGCAAGTTACTTTATTACATTCAATTGTCAAACATTCATCAAATATACGATTAAATATATGAATTTAAACATAGGTAATATTAGATTTTTTTTATCATACTAAATCGAGAAAGTTCGAAAGTGTGCTTACAAGGAATATAGAAGTGTTTTAGCTTGATTTATGTGCTTAGTTATTAATGCTAGTTTATGTTATATTAGGATCTTAAATTATTTTTTCTTTTGTCATCATTTATTTGTCATAACTTATAAAATGAGATATTCTTTGTCTTAACTTTAAGAAGAAAAAAATGTCCTCAAAATAGATAAGCATGTCCAGGGTGTATAAATGTATGGAATATTTGACCATGTTTATTTGGATTTAAATTACTTGCTATTGTTTGTTTATATTACAATTAAAATAATTATTATACTACCAAGTTGTAGATATATATAAATCCAAACATTATGCCAAAATCGAATTTATATTGATGTATGTTTGTTAATCTTTTTCATCAAATCGAGCGAGTATAATCCTTGTGTCGGAAACATTTGTTTACATTTAGTACTTTGTTTAGTATAAAAGTTAAAAATCGTCTAATGACCTAAATATGATTGATATGATTTTTTTCGGTTCATTGAAATATTAACTTGATTCTAAAAACGTTTGTAAATTAGTTAAGAAAAGTTATATTTAAATATACTTCCACTGTTCAAATGCGATCAAAAGCGTGGACGACAACTAATGATAGTTAATCTTTTATCATAGATGTCAGTATATATTAGTTTTAAAAGCATTCATATCCGTTCATTTCAAAAATTTGGCTATATAATAATTTCAAAGTTAAAATGCTGATTTAATACTATATTTATGTTAATACACGAGTTAAGTTCATATATTTTAAAATTTATTTGAAACACGAAATAATTTCACATTATATTTGTATATTTGTGTAGTTAGCGGCCTTACTTTTTGCAATTTAATAGTATTCATAATATTTTAGCGATTAAGAGAATTAGAAAGATTAATGTTGAATTCAATATTAAGGCTCTGTTCTTTCCAATTTATTTTCTGCATTTTCAGTTCAATTCAGCTCAATTTAGTTCAGTCCAGTTCAATTCAATTCAGTTCAGTTCAATTCAGTTCATTTCAGCTCCACTAAGTTCAGCCCATTTGAGTTCTACTCATCTAAGACTTAATAATTTTTATTAATATCATTATAATTATTTATTTATTTATTTATTAATATTAATATTATATTATTATTTATGTATTTAGTATTATATTATTATTTTATTACTACTAATATTATATTAGTAGTTATTATATCCATATTTTTAATATTGCTAATATTATAAATTAATCATCATTATTATTGTTATTATAATGAATATTATGACTATTAAAATCAATAATTATTGATACTAATATAAATAC
>JAOWBH010115206.1:0-14004 GCA_028566215.1 Silene coronaria | reverse complement strand
TAGACTTGACACAACCTTAAGAACTTGGCCTTCACATGGGATTCTCCCTAGGGTGGCGGTTAGGTCCCTTTAGATGCATTGGGCCTCAAGTTGTAGGCGTTAGGGGTTTGACCCGTTTCAGGAGCATCATCTTGTAGGGGTCATATCTCCTAGCTCCGGATGAGTTTCAAGGACCATGATAGCTCATTTGAAAGCTAAGGGAGTTAGCTTTCACCTCCATAAAGAATAAACCTTAAACTTTGAGTAAAACATGATTTATTGATCCTTTAGTGCACATAGGTCACGGTCTGTCCCGAAATGCGTAGTCTATTTGCATTGACCATAACTCAAGTTATATAACCGATATGAAGGTGATTCAAAATCCATGGTTTATTTGAGACCTTAAGCTTTCCAATGACATAAGGCCCACATGAGTTGAACATGTAGAACTTGAGATATAGAGCTTGGAAGTCAGGCCTTCTAGAAAGACACCTCCAAAAGCGATAAAAATGCATTCACTTATTAAACTCTTTTGGAATGAAATCTTTTGGCTTCAAAATGAACTAAAGATGAAAATATCTTGTTTCGGATTTCATTCCACTAGGCCATAGGCACGAAGTGTAGGGGCAAGGACTCAATGACCGAGCAATGTCCAGGCCATAGACACCAAGTGTAGGGGCCAAGGGGACAATGACCGAGCAATGTCCAGGCCATGGACACCAAGTGTAGGGGCCAATGGCACAATGACCGAGAAATGTCCAGGCCATGGACACCAAGTGTAGTGGCCAAAGACACTATGATCGAACAATGTCCAAGCCATGGACACCAAGTGTAGGGGCCAATGGCACAATGTCCAAGTAATGTCCAGGCCATGGACACCAAGTGTAGGGGCCAATGGCACAATGACCGAGCAATGTCTAGGCCATGGACACCAAGTGTATGGGCCCAGGTACAGTGACCGAGCAATGTCCAGGCCATGGACACCAAGTGTAGGGGCCAATGACACAATGACCATGTAATGACCAGGCCATGGACACCAAATGTAGGGTCCAATGGCACAATGACCGAGCTATGTCCAGGCCATAGGCATGTTGGGCCAAGGACACAATGACCGAGTAATGTCCAAGCCATGGACACGAAGTGTAGGGGCCAATGGAGCAATGTCTTGGCCATGGACACGAAGTGCAGGGGCCAATGGCGCAATAACCGTGTAGGGGACTAGGGCCAAGGACACATTGACCGAGCAATGTCTCGGCCATGGACACCAAGTGTAGGGGCCATGGGCACAACGACCGAGTAATGTCCCGACACCAAATGTAGGGGCCAAGGGCACCATCACCATGCAATGTCCAGGCCATGACCTCAATGACCGAGCAATGCCTAAGCCATGCGCACCAAGTGTAGGGCCCAAGGGCACCATGACCGAATAATGTCGAGGCCATGGGCACCATGAACGAGTAATGTCCAGGCCATGGGCACATTGACTAAGTAATGCCAAGGCCATGGGCACCAAGTGCACGGGCAATGACCGAGCAATGACCGAGCAATGACCTGACATTGGACACCAAGGGTCACCAAGTGCAGGGGCCAAGGGCACAATGACTGGGCACCAAGTGCAAAGGCCATAGGCACCATGACCGAGGAGTGTCCAAGTCATGAGCACATTGACTGGGCAATGGGCAATGTTCAGGCCATGTGCACAAAGTGTAAGCCATGGACACCAAGTGTAGGGGCAATGGCACAATGACCGAGCAATGTCCAGGCCATGGACACCAAGTGTAGGGGCCAGAACACAATGACCGAGCAATGACCAGGCAATGGGCACCAAGTGAATGGGCCCAGGGCATAATGACCGGGCACCAAGTACAAAGGCCATGGGCACCATGACCGAGGAGTGTCCAAGTCATGGGCATATTGACTGGCCAATATCCAGGCCATGGGCACCAAGTGTAGGGGCCAATGGCACAATGATCGAGCAATGTCTAAGCCATGGACACCAAATGTAGGGGCCAATGGCACAATGACCGAGCAATGTCCAGGACATGGACACCAAGTGTAGGGGCCAAGGACACAATGACCGAGCAATGTCTATGTAGCTCGGTTTTGCATAGAAAAGCGTGCAATGCTACCAAATACTCAACAAACTACCCGGTAAAGCTCATCTTAGCATTTTAATCACAATTAACTGCAATCAACACATAAATGCATCAAAATTGGGACAAATTCGATTGTATATGGTCTAAAATATTGGGTGATGACGTTGTTATCACACTTAGAATTGGGACAACAATTATTAGTTTAAAGATGAATAGGAGGCTAGTTTGATGATCCAACTTCTTATGCAATAATTATTTATTTGGTGATTGACTGTTTGTTTGATGATCAACTTCTTGATATATGATGAGGTGTAGGCTGTATGACTGGTTTCAGTATTTAGTTTTATTTGCTTGCCGTGGAGTCATTTTGATTAGCTGTTCATATGGGTCTTCCCTAACTTAAATTAACTTGCATAGGTGTGGTTTATATCTGTTATGTACTTGTGTGTTTTATTTCAAGTTGATGTCATCTTCGAATAATCGTTAGCAAGTATCTGTCATATGATTTTCAAATGCATGTTCAGTGAGGCCGTCTCAAAGGCAATAACTAATGTAATTAAACTTAGGCTCATTTGCTTTATGAAGATACTGGAACTTTGTCCAATGTCACAACTCATAACTGAAGATATCGTGAGAAAGAACCTTATGCTAATATCCTATGTATGATTACATTACTTCATTGAATGAAGTTCCTTTACTATACTTAGCTTAGACAATTATTATGGGAGGGGAATGAGGATGGAAGAGTAGAAAATCCCGTATGTAAACTTCGCCTTGTGTTTCGAGAGATTTAAAGGATCTAAACCATAGTAAAATTTTAGACAAAGTTTTTACTTTTGTTGACTTGGTACTCATCTTATTGTAGTTGGTGTCCGAAAAGCTCGAGAAATCGCCAGTAACTTTCAACTTCCTATAGTTGGTGTACATCACATGGAAGCTCATACATTGGTTGCAAGGTATGGATATCATTTTAATCAAAAGGAAAACACCACAAACACTAGTGTACCTTAAATCAAGCTCAAGCCTCATGGACAATAAATTTTGATTGAGTTGCCTGTTTGGCAAGTGGTGATAATGTGATACAGGCCCCATAGTTAAATGTGCGAGTAGCCGAGTATGCATGATTGTATGCTATCCTTCTTTTCAGTAAACTGGCTTTCACATCATTTTTTCGGAAGGATAATTACGTTTGCACTTTATATTGAATCTGCTTTTTGAATTTTGCATCTAACATTTTTTTTTCTTTTTCTGCAGGTTGTCTGATAAAGATTTGCAGTTTCCCTTCATGGCATTGCTCATTTCAGGTAGTGACTATTTATTTTTTTTATTTGAGATTTTTCTGTCAATACAATGCATGCATAGTTTTACTGTGAAAAGTGCATGACTACTCTGGAATATCAG
The DNA here is from genome assembly GCA_028566215.1 of Silene coronaria. Lineage (NCBI taxonomy): Eukaryota > Viridiplantae > Streptophyta > Magnoliopsida > Caryophyllales > Caryophyllaceae > Silene > Silene coronaria. Next base: position 10,528 of record JAOWBH010115206.1, on the reverse strand, counting down.
TTCAGTTGCTATCTTGTGCAGTAGAACTATTGGTGAAAGACAATTCAGGCCACACGCCTTCATCACCTGATGCATGAACCTTGTTATTGAATGTTTTAATGAAGCAACAATATCATACAAGCCTACTAGGCAGAACTTAATAATTCCGATTGCCTTAACAATCAGGGGACTGTCTATATGTTCTGTCATCCTCATAAAATCTCTCTGTTTTTTCTTCTATAGGCAAAACTGTCCAAGGTTCCTATTAGCAGTAGTTGACCTTTTAGATTTTTCACCTGTGATTTAAGTATAATTTTTAATTGCTTTTAAATTTCTTCAGTGTCAAATCTTCAGATATCTATGAGGGCTTTATAGTGTGGCTTTTTCCAGTTATACTTCGATCACTTACCATATCTAATATGGTTTTAGGAGGGCACAATCTTATAATTCTTGCTCGTGACCTTGGACATTACATACAACTCGGAACGACGATAGATGATGCAATTGGTGAAGCATACGACAAGACAGCAAAATGGCTTGGCCTAGATATGAGAAAAAGTGGGGGTCCAGCTATAGAGGAACTTGCGAAAGAGGGTGATCCTAAGTCTATAAGACTCAAAGTACGGTTGGCTGTGGTGTTCCTGATAGTCACATTATTTAGATATCATGCTTTAGGCTTGACGAGGACATATTGGTGAACTCTTCAAGTAAATTTGTTCATTAGTTTTATATACCCTTTCAATTATATTAGGTTCCGATGCAACAGTACAAGGATTGCAACTTCTCTTATGCTGGTCTGAAGACTCAAGTGAGGTTGGCAATTGGTACCAAAGACATGTAAGCATGTGCTCCTGTGTTGGCTAGGCCGTCTTTTTTTTTTTTAATTTCCCATCACACGCTAGTATACGATCTTGGTGTATTCATCCTTAATGGTTAATATTTAGGTCTTCACATTCATTCTCTTGAAAGCAACTTCAGTAATTCATTTCCGTGGCTCCTCTATACTTGAAGCAATTGGAAAACCTGTATAGGATGGGGTAGAGGTAGTAAACTAGTAATCTATTGAAAGCGTCATCAGTATGATATTTTTGTGGCTCATCTTTTATAATTATAGCAAGTCGAAAACCTGTAGGGGGAGTGGGGGTAGTAAGCTAGTAATTGAGCATGCCCTCGTTAGGCCCATTAAGGACATTTGCAACTTTATCTCGTTATTTGTCTGTTCTGACTTTTGATTAACTGTCTAGTATAGCTGTTCATCACGTATTCCATTATTGCAGTGATGCAGGAATTCCGATTTCTGTTGCCAGTGCCCAAGACAGAAAGTCCAGGGCTGATATTGCTGCTTCTTTCCAGGTTAGTTTAACGGGATGACAGCCTTTCTTATTCGCATCTAATTGTTATTTGTCCATGAAGTACGACCACGGTTTTAAATAATGGCCGCGACTCCGATACGACTGAGTTATAAAGGTTCTAGAGGTCACCATGACCACGTTTTACCGCATTTTGAGGTATTAATGGCCAAATTTAGTGAGATTAATCGCAACAATCTATACCGCGATTGTGAACGTAACCAAAATTTAATACTTCGAGTGGGACCCTTTATGAATGCTTGTGCACTATTTAATCTTGGGATAATTTCATTGTAGCGAGTTGCAGTGCTGCATCTTGAGGAAAGATGTGAACGCGCCATTGAATGGGCATTGAATATTGAGCCATCGATTAAATATTTCGTAAGATTTCCAGTTTTTTTTTCTGTCATCCACTTTTCCTATGTACACCTTTGATTCTGACGGAAGGTATTTTGCAGGTTGTCTCTGGGGGTGTTGCATCAAACCAATTTGTGAGAGCAAGACTTGGTGATGCGGTTACGAGCAGAGGTCTACAACTTGTTTGCCCTCCACCTAGCCTTTGTACCGACAATGGTATGTCATTCTCATATATGTTAAATATACTCTAGATTTCTAGCGTCGAGAAAAATTTCTGAATTTCATGGGGCTCTTTTTCTAGCAATCCCACTCATTTTCTACGTGAACTATTACTCTACATATCATCTTGCTCTCTGTCTTCCCTTCATCGCTCATTCTATTTCTTTTTCACTACATTGTAGTCCATACTCGTAGACCAAAGGAGGGTTTTAATTTTTCAGTTGAAAAAGGTAACACATTAACATTTTCCTTCTTGTTGCTTCAAAAGGTGTGATGGTTGCTTGGACTGGCATAGAACACTTCCGAGTGGGAAGATTTGATCCGCCACCTCCCGTTCATGAAGCAGAAGATACTGTGGTATGTTGCCAGATGGATGTTTCAGTGTTCCTAGTTCCTACCTGATTTGTTACTCAATTTTCTTTTCACACACTTATTGCTTGGTTGTACAGTATGATATCAGAGCAAGATGGCCTCTTGGGGAGGAGTATGCTGAAGGAAGAAGTGAGGCTCGCTCCATGAAGACGGCCAGAATTTATCCTTCTCTTACGTCTCTCATTCAAGGCTCATCTCAACCCTTTTTGTAGTAGCCACTGTCATCTCCTTGTTTCTCTTTCAAGACTTCCAAGGTAAATGTCCTGAATTTTTCTGTCGTGTTTCTGAATTTTCTTTTCTTTCATTTCTTTAATATGAATGGTGAAAATGACGGTGATTACGGATTAGTAAGATGTTCATTCCCCAAACTGTTTACTACTCCATCTGTTTCTTAGGAACCACTACATTTTCCTTATTTTTGGCAAATTCAATAGATATATTACATTTCATATATTGGGAAGATTTGCCAAGTGAAATGACTAGTTAATCTTTTACTTTTGAAACGATACACTAACATGTGACCTAATGACTCGCCTAGTTTACCAATTATACCCTTAAATTTTGTGCTAGTTTTGTTGAGCTGAAGTCAGAGGGTATATATGAGCACACGACTAGGCAAACCAAGATGGTTTTGTAAAGCGAAGTGTGATTTATAACTTGGTTTCGGGACTGTGAGTAACTATCAGTTATATGTGCCGTTGTATCCTTGATAATGCATGCTCAGGCATGTCTTGATCCTGTTTCCTCTATCTGTAATGAGAGAAATCAGGTCCTTAGTCGCCAAAAGCCCATGCATATCATTCTCCATAGGTTTAGTTCATTTGGCGTTTGAATTTTGCAGCTTGAGCTACTCATGTAGTCCTGTCGCATATTTTGATGGCTATTTGACGTTCTTACGTTGGGTTTATAGAATCAGTCGCTAACAAATTGCTCAGAAGGCTCTTACCAGTTAACGGTAGCATTAGGTACACTGCTTCATGCTGCCAATTACTCCCATCGACTTATTCCATTTGTTTACGTTTACTCTTTGGTCAGCTTTTAACCATACAAGTGGGGTAGCCGTATTTCTAGTGTGTATGTATAAACGAGGCCAAAATAGTCTTCTAAATCGTGCCTAAATAGAAAGTAGTAAACAAAAATGTCTTAAGACGAATTGAATGAATTGATAAATTAACAGGTGAGCTATTGGACTGGTGGAGTACTTATAGAGTGCGTGCTACGTGCAAGTTTATAGGAGTACTTGACAGTTGACATTCATGGGTTTTGTTCTGCAGGTCATACTTGTATCGGAATGACAATGGATGTTATTGCTCATCTCGCTAAGTCACCCTCTCGTCCATGGCGCATCAGCACCCTATTTATCACAACAAAGGGTCTCCAAATTTCAAGTACAAACTGCTAAAGAATCAACCATGTGAGCTTACATGTCTTGTAATTCTCTTTAACCACAATAACAACCAATTTTCGCTGGCAATCAGATCCAGCCTCTTTGCCCGTCCTCATTTAACCCTTTACATTCAACCTCCTTACCCCGGATTCCTGCTATTACCATTACCTTTGACTCTTTAAGACACCGGGACAGTTCATTTATCCCTCTTCTTTAAACACAATAATTTCGGGATGGCGGGCCTCTGATTACTTTTGACAGGCGTTCCGATTTTGTAAACAAAAGTCTTGAAATAAAAGGCAAAACTTCACCTACTTTTGTAGTTAACTTTTGTTCTAGTTCATCACCAACCCTCTCATCTTAACACTTCCAACAACCCCCCACATTCCGCATTTCTTTGTTTGATATTCTTGCTTGACTTTTTTATGCCTTTAACATGCGTTTTTACATACGTTATAAAAACCGTTAAAACTTATCATGATCAAATTTATCTCTATACTACTAACTACTAAGCTGTTGTACTAAGTAGAGTAGATTTTGTTTCATTAGATCATCTCTTCATATAATTTTTATTACACAAACTGGAATTTTGGTTTATTCATGTATCTAATTTATTACGGTCAAGTTTGTCTCAACTCTGACTTCTTTTTTCCTGTATAAAGTACTTTCCAAATTCCCAACAGCCATTTCCGTCTTAAGTTTGAGACAGAGAAATTATCGTCATTTTTATAATAAAAGTGAAGTAGCTAATGTTACCGCTAAAATTGTTGTTTTTGTAACGTTTTAACAAAAAAATAACCTTATTTTACTGTGAGTGCCACATTTATTCCATCTAAAGCTTAAGACGAAAATGGTCTGTCTAATTACGGTATTACCTAAGGCATCTTTCATGGGTGTTAGTTGATGATGAAATTGAATAAAATAATCTTGAAATTACATATAGCTAAGGACTAATAATTAGAGGCATTGACCCACACTTAACCCCAAAAGCCACCCCACTAATTTGTGAAACATCACCCATACTAACACTACAATTTGAACAACCTTGTAGCCACCTTTATACTAATTAATTAACTACTACTAATATGTAGTACTACTATGATTTACACTTCTTCAATCAACCTTTCAATCATCTTTTTTTTTTAATTAATTAAATTCCAACAACAAATCACAATTCCACAGCGGAGAATCCTAAGAACTAAACTTCTCATAATAATTAAATTAAATTAAATTAAATTAATCTCCAAATAATTAAACTGATAATTAATAAACTATATCACCAGTTGTAATACAGTAATAAGTATAAAAATAGTGTAATCTTATTTTGGTAATTTGATTTTTTAAAATTTGTGTTTTGATAATCTTGATTCTTTTCCGAGTACATTTTATTAATGATTTTAACAGAATTATATCGAAAAATTGTCAAATACGGAGTAATACTCTAACTAAAAAAGAGGGATGCTATGGACCTTCTCCCCACAACCTTCTCTCTTTACCCTCTTACAAGTGATTAATTTAGTATATATCGGATGGGGTCGAAAAGCAAGTGGAAGAAGCAAAAGAAACAATATTTTAATCGGTTGTGAGAGGAGAAGGTAGATAGTAATTCTCACTAAAAAAAAGGTTCGATATTTAGTATTTTACCCATTTTCACTTTGCATCTCATTATAATTTATAATTTTTCACTGATCTTCCATAAAACCGTCCTATATTAACAATCCGATTAATCAAAAACCCGATTCGAAAGAAATTAACGGCTGTGATTTTAACAAACTTATAAATCCAACGGCCACCAACCCCCTCTCATATATAAACCTTCCTCGTTCTTAAACAAAAATCCAATTCCACATTTCCTTCAACTTTCTCTCTCTAAACTCCATTAATGGCGACCTCACTTTCTCTCTCTAAAACCCTCTTCACCCACCGCCCCACCCTCACCCCCACCTCCTCTCTCCGCCATGCAAACCACCACACCACCAACACCGTATCTCTCTCCTCCACCTCATCATCTCTCCTAAACCCCTCCCTAACCCTCAAATCCACACGCGCCGTCCTCCCACCACGTGCCACCACACGTGCTACTGTGATCTCCGCCGTGGTCTCCGCCGAGGCTGAGGTATCCGTCGTCGATAAGTCGGTCAACACGATTAGATTCTTAGCGATCGACGCAGTTGAAAAGGCGAATTCGGGTCATCCGGGTTTGCCTATGGGTTGTGCACCCATGGGTCACATTTTGTATGATGAGGTTATGCGGTTTAACCCGAAGAACCCGTATTGGTTTAACCGAGACCGGTTCGTTTTGTCAGCCGGGCATGGGTGTATGCTTCAGTATGCTCTCCTTCATCTTGCTGGTTATGATAGTGTCACGGTACTGATTTATTATTATTATTATTATTGTCATTTTAATTTAATTTTGGTGTTTTTGAGATGGGTTTTTGATGTTTTGATCTGGGTATTTGTTATTTTGTTGATAATTTCTTTTATTTTTGCATTTTGATGTTTGCGATCACGATTATATAGGATGATTCATGTCAGCCGACCCCAAATCATTTTGCGAATAAGACTGTTGTTATATTATGAAAAAAATTGATTTTTGATGAAAAGTAGCATGAATTTTGGCTGTTTTGGTGAGCTAATATGGTGTAGGGAATTGGGTTTTTAGAGTTGTTTATTAATAGTGTGAAAAAAGTGAATTTTGATGTAAATTGCATGAAGTTTGGTAGTTTTGTTGGGTTAAATTGGTGAAGAAAAATGAAATTTTGGAATTTTAATCTTGGTAATTGTTAAATTTGTTAGATTAATTGTGTTTTTTTTTTTATCAATATTGTGAAAAAGTTTGATTTTTGATGGAAAGCTGCATGAATTTTTATTGTTTTGTTGGGTCAAAGTGGTTGAGGGAGATGGGTTGTTGGTGTTTTGATCTGGGTTTTTGTTAATTTTTTGGAATTATTTGTGAATGTATGTAAATTTTAGATGTAGACACTTTGTTTGGTAGTAAGGCAGCTGATGTTTGTAATTTGTTTGGTGTCTTTGTGATGTTGAATACGGAGTACTTCGTAATAGTTTATGTTATGTTTAGAGAGCGATGTTTATAAGACTGGACCATTTATGTGAGGGCCGACTGTACCTGAATATATTACCCCGTTGCATTTAAGAGTGCATGTAGGTTGACATAGTATATTAGTTTGTTTACCAGATTAATTGTAGCTCTAATGGTTGAACCTAGAGTGGTCAATTCTTCGATTGATTAAATGTGAGGTTGGGCTTTGGGGTTAGAAAATTTATTTTTTAGAACTCTAGAAGAAGGAAAACAGTCTCAGCAGCTAGTAGGTGCGATTTTCCTCGCACTTAAATTTTATACGATTAGCCTTGATCTTAAAATTAACATTACGCCTTGGAATGATGGCGTCACATTCTAATCATGTTATTGAATATTGATTCTGAAGCGGTTGTTTGCTAAATATGTCCCATAACGCCTTAAATGTGGTCTCATTAACCTTCAAAATGTTTATAACTCAGTTTAATTGTGATGTTATAGCCAATATTTGATACCATGATTCAAAGTTCATCTCTTTCTGGGCAGAATCACTCACATTTGTATCAATAATGACTTTGCATTGCATGGCTAATTTTATGAAAGCTTTTACTTAATTCTGTTTGGGTTCTCGTATATTAGGTGGAAGATTTGAAGAATTTCCGTCAGTGGGAAAGCAGGACCCCTGGTCATCCTGAGAACTTCGAGACTCCTGGAGTTGAAGTCACCACTGGTTTGGAGCTAGAAATTTGAACATTTTCCCCCACACTTTTATGTAACGATGTTTTTCTTTTCTAATTGTGTTAATTGTTTTCACAGGTCCACTAGGACAGGGTATTGCCAATGCTGTTGGTCTGGCTCTTGCTGAGAAGCACTTGGCTGCTCGGTTTAACAAGCCTGATGCGGAAATTGTTGATCACTACACGTATGTTCTCTTTATCTCATCTATACTCCTATTACTCGTAGTATGTCATAGATCCATATCCGACATTGACCCTCTCACATGGGTATAGCACTTGGACTAAACCAAAAATATGAATTTTTTTTCCATAAAACAGCATATTTGACACTCAAGACACACACTGGTATTGGATACTTCTAACTGAGTGGTCTGAGTCTGAGTAACACAGTGACTGACTATTCTCTGAGGTAGGGACTCTGATTATTTATATGTTTCCTCACTGGGCCTCTTTCTGTCTTTAGGTATTGTATAATGGGAGACGGATGTCAAATGGAAGGTGTTTCTCAGGAAGCCTGCTCTCTTGCAGGGCACTGGGGCCTTGGCAAGCTTATTGCATTCTATGATGACAATCATATTTCTATCGATGGAAATACAGAGATTGCATTTACTGAGAATGTTGACAAGCGTTTCGAAGCTCTTGGATGGCATGTAATTTGGGTCAAGAATGGCAATAATGGCTATGATGAGATTCGTGCTGCAATTAAAGAGGCTAAATCTGTCACTGACAAGCCAACTTTAATCAAGGTAACTATTTACATGTGTGGTAAATTATTTGTTTCTTGACTATTATAGTTTCAATTTTACCTGGATCAGTGAATTCTTTGTAGGTGTGTGTCATTAGTGGACCTACATTATAGGACCAGGGATCCTCGGGTACTGGATTGAACAACTTTTTTGTGCATTTTACCCACTTTTGTTTGCTTAGAAAAATTCAAAATTCACGGGTTTTGTATAATTAGTAATATTGTCAAAGTATTTATTGTGATCCCGAAAAAAAAAATCTGAACCCGCCATCAATATTTGCTGTTTGGCATTTCTGGTTCTAAGTTTTGACCTTGTAATGACAGGTGACTACAACTATTGGTTTTGGTTCTCCAAATAAGGCAAACTCATATAGCGTACACGGTAGTGCCTTGGGAGCTAAGGAAGTGGAAGCAACCAGGGGCAATCTTGGGTGGGCACATGAGCCTTTCCACGTGCCTGAGGAAGTGAAGAAGTAAGTTTCTATGCGAAGATGTCTTTCATTTGTTCGTTATGTACTCCTAGAAGGAAAATTCAGCATAGAAGTTAATTGTTTCCTTTCAGGCATTGGAGCCGCCACATCCCTGAAGGAGCAGCTCTTGAAGCTGAATGGAACAAAAAGTTTGCTGCATATGAAAAGAAGTACGCTGATGACGCTTCAGAGCTTAAGTCTATTATCACTGGTGAATTACCATCTGGTTGGGAGAAAGCACTTCCGGTGAGTGAAACTGCTTAATACTTCTTATCGGTTTGTTTTCGATAAGCCATATAATGGTTAATGTTGGATGGCGCCAAATATTTACCTCTTGATGCTATAGTGATCATCATGGATTTTGCATTTTGTGCAGACATATACCCCTGAGAGCCCTGCCGATGCCACCAGGAATTTGTCTCAAACATGCCTGAATGCACTTGCACAAGTTCTTCCAGGTTTTCTCGGTGGAAGTGCTGACCTTGCTTCCTCAAACATGACATTGCTGAAAATGTTTGGGAATTTCCAAAAAGATACACCTGAGGAGAGGAACTTGCGATTTGGTGTTCGGGAGCATGGAATGGGGTCCATCTGCAATGGAATCGCTATGCACAGCCCTGGCTTCATCCCTTACTGTGCAACTTTCTTTGTCTTCACAGACTACATGCGGGCTTCCATAAGAATGGCCGCCTTGTCAGAGGCTGGAGTTATCTTCGTCATGACCCACGACTCAATCGGGCTCGGAGAAGACGGGCCAACCCATCAGCCCATTGAGCATTTGGCAAGTTTAAGGGCAATGCCAAACGTTTTCATGCTTCGTCCTGCAGATGGTACCGAGACAGCTGGGTCTTACAAGGTGGCAGTTCAGCATCGGAATACACCTTCTGTCCTCGCTCTATCTCGTCAAAAGCTTCCACAACTTCCCGGAACTTCCATCGAAGGGGTTGAAAAGGGAGGATACGCAATATCCGACAATTCAACCGGCAACAAACCTGATATTATTCTGATTGGAACAGGCTCAGAATTAGAGATTGCTGCCAAAGCTGCTGATGATCTTAGACAGGAAGGAAAGACTGTTAGAGTCGTCTCTTTGGTTTCATGGGAGCTCTTTGAAGCTCAATCCGACTCATATAAAGAGAGCGTTTTTCCAGCAGATGTCACTGCTCGGGTTAGCATTGAAGCCGGTTCCACATTTGGATGGTTAAAGTATGTAGGCGGGAAAGGCAAGGCCATCGGGATTGACCGATTTGGTGCCAGTGCCCCAGCCGGAAAGATATACAAGGAGTTTGGGATCACGAAAGAGGCCGTCATTGCAGCAGCTAAATCAATGTGCTAAACGTATGGTCATCTTAATGGTTTCGAGTTTTGGTGAGCTAGTTACTACACATCTTTCTTGGCAATTAGTGGTTTTACTTTTTCATTGTCATAATAAGAGGAGACTGTTGATTCTTTATTTCCGAAAATAGCTGAGAGTCGTGGTGATGAAGTTTGAGGCTATGTGAGGTCGAAATGGACTTAAATTAGAGAAGTCTGGTTGCTGTTTATCATTTGTAATAGCACAGAAACTCAAATGAGACCGCTGTATTTCTCTCGTACAATGGTCCTTACGAGCTTTGTAAACATTTGTAGTTGGTTGTTTGCTTACACAGGAAGAGATTTGCCTTCATTTTTATTGACTGTTGTGCTGAACAGATGCGATAAACCGCTTCGGAACCATTAATTTTCAGGTACAATATCCGTATCAAGCGTGATCCAAACCCGCTTCTAATTCCCAAATACAAAATCTACGTCGGACCTAATCCGAACTTTCTATGGTAAGTAAAATTCCAACTATACGACTCAATTTTCGAACTGTGTTCAAATCCCGTCATGTTAA
>JAOWBH010115096.1:0-14004 GCA_028566215.1 Silene coronaria | reverse complement strand
TCATACCACAACCTACTCGGTCGAGTTAGGCCAACTCGACCGAGTGACCCTCCACTCGGCCGAGTCAACCCAACTCGACCGAGTCACAGCCTTACAGAATACGCAGTATTACAATAGAACTAGTATAGATCTCGTGCAATGGAGGGGTATATATAGAGTATTTTTCTAGGGTGTTATTTATAAAGGAAAACTAATTAAAGAGATTTGAATAAAATAATGAAAGGTGTATTTTTATGAAATCTAGTCTGAGTAATGGTTTTTCTTTCCGTTTTCATGCTAGTCGGGTAATAGTTCCTCTTTCCTTTTTTGGTAAGTTGTGCATGGTCCAAATTTAATTCTATGTGAGGTAGAGTGTATTGTGTGTTCCAAATTTATTTATTTAATTTTGGTGTCCAAAAGAAAGGGAAACATTACTCAGACTAGGATGATATGTTTTTACTATAAAATTAAGGATTTCATTTTATAAATTTTCTCCATTTATTTTAATGAATTTTTTTGGTAACAAAGTTAATGGTAAGTATGCGTCAAGTTATTATCTAAAGTTATAATTAGTGCATTTATGAAAACTTATCAACTTATTATAATTTGTAGTTTAACATCAATTTTATTTTATTTTGACGAGAAAATCATAATTTTGAATTTAATTATAAGATTAAAGTTTACTCAAAAGATTATATTTTAATGAAAAGATAAAGTTTTAAGAAAGACCGTTTTACTTGTTTCTTTATTTTATTTTCTTAGTAGTAAGGGGATGAAACTTTAGAGTTTAATTATTATTTAAAAATAATGCTTAAAATAAATTCACAAATTCTTACTTGTGACGGGAGGTATCCGTCTCTTATAAGAGACGGATACCGTTTTCCCTCACAAAAAACTCATTTAGGGTGAGTGGGAGAAGCACATGGGGTGTCCCTCCTTGTCCCCTCTACCCATTTCCTCTCACAGATTACCCGTCTTCATATCCGACCCGTCACAAGCAAGACTCATTGTTCGTATACACTCCAATGTCTCTCATAGTTATAATCTATTTATTTTTAGAATATAATTTCATAATTTTATCAAATACTCTATTTTATTAATACTTCAGATTTTATTACTATTAGATTAAGATTCTTTAGAATATAATTTGATACTTCTTTCTTCTTCTTTCTTATTTTGGTAAATTTTTATTAATATTATATTTTACCTCTCTCCAATCACCAAACTTCACCATCTTTTTTATTAATATTTAATCCTAATTATTATTACCTCTCTCCCATCACCAAACTCCACTCATATTATTTATTAATATTTAATCCTAATTATCCATATCTCTCCAATCCCCAAACCTCACCCATAATATAATACTCCCTATCTTAATCTTTGTGTCCTCTCCAAATGGGAAGAAAATAGAGGATAGGAGGAAGTATTATACGATTTTATAAAATATACTCCGTAATATTATATTTTCCTACAAACCTATCGAAAAGTAAACCAACAAACAGTTTCTTAGAAAATATACAAACACCTTTTAAACGTGTTTTTAATATTATATAAACACATCCGTGATTAAAATATGTTATTCAGTCCTAGTCAAATTAGCGTCATAAATCATAATCCTCCCACCCACCTCTTTTTTTATCTCTTAAGCAATACTCATAAAAATATAAAATAAAATTATCCTAATCATAACAAGAGTAATAAATCTAAATTAACCATAACTGGTGGATATTAAATCGTTTAAATCTTCACATTTATGCAAATTCATCATACATAATAAATATTTACTTTTTTACACTAATAATAAAGTAAGTCTTCATCTTACGCTATCCTTTATAATACATTACATGACATCTCTTAAGATCAACTTACTGTAAAATCGCCTCAATTTAAAAATATTATATTATATTATATCAATCTTAATCCTAGTCGGATTATAGTCCTAATCCTCCCACCAACCTCTTTATTTACCTCCTAAGCAAGACACACCTAAAATTATTATCCTAATCCTAATAATAAAGATTTACTATATCCAAATTAACCATAATTAGTTTATTACCCCTACGATCTCATACCACTATATATAAACTCATAAACCTCTCCTCCCTAATAATATATACTCTCTCATACAAAAACTCCATAACTCATAACAACCTTCAAATCAAAAACCTTGAAAAAAATTCAACAATGGCAGAAAAAATCAACGGCGAACAAAACACCAAAGGACTAGTTGTCTCCTTCGGTGAAATGTTAATCGATTTCGTTCCGACAGTTTCCGGCGTATCTCTCGCCGAAGCGCCGGGATTTCTCAAAGCGCCGGGAGGCGCGCCGGCGAACGTCGCGATCGCGGTGGCGAGGATGAACGGAAACGCGGCGTTCGCCGGGAAACTCGGTGCTGATGAGTTCGGGCGTATGTTAGCGGCGATATTGAAACAAAACGGTGTATCTGATGAAGGAATTTGTTTTGATGAAGGTGCTAGAACTGCGTTAGCGTTTGTTACGTTGAGATCTGATGGTGAACGTGAGTTCATGTTTTATCGGAATCCTAGTGCTGATATGTTGCTTCGTCCTGATGAACTTAATCTCGATCTCATTCGTCAGGTAGATTTTTAATTTTTCATATTTCGGTTTTTTATTTTTCCATCTCAATCATTTATTTAACTTTGATTTATATATTTTGTACAATATACTGCAGAAGGTAATTAAATGATTGAGACGGGATTAGTATTATTTTTAAAATTAAGATGTGGAAATTTACATAATTAATAGAGATTAGAGAGTCATAATTAAAATTGATTTCGAGAAAATATATGTTATTTTGCATTTCGAGCAATTTTAGATCTTACGAAAGAAAATACATTGACACATTGTATTATACGCTGTATTATGTTTCGTAACTCCGTTTACGTTAATTTCATATATTTATTCAGTATATTTGATATGAAATTCATTTGAACGGAGAAAGTATATATATTTGCGAATAATATTTATTCAGTTCATAAGTGTTGAAATATTGCATGAAGAATTAAAGGAGTGTATGAGTTCGTATTAATTCATATGCTTTGAATGTTAAGAATCTTATGCATTCAATGATGCAAGTAATGTTTCCCGTGCGAAGTTTTGGACTTTTGTTTCATTTTTTGTTGTTTGATTTTTGTATACATGTTTTTTGCGGATACATGTTCATTATGCAACATATTGCTTGCCAACTTTATGTTCCCGTAATTTGTTCGAGAAACATGATGCTAATGATCTAGTAGTAGATGTGACAGTGAAATGTAGAATGGTCTTTGCTTGGTGTCAAATGACAACCTACCGTAGAGTGGCGGATCTTGATATAAATGATAAGGGGTTGATATTTGAACATTTAATCTCGTATAGAAAAGTTTACACTTAGCAGCCACCGATCCAAGGTGGTCGAATGATAAATTCATAGGATCCGACTTAATTTAGGTCCTCCACCTATTATACGAACATTAGGCATAGTTCACCCGAAGTTGTTATGATGATAGAGACGAAATAATAGTGTACTGTAACTGGTGAAGTAAGGGTAACGTTAAACATTTATAATCTGTTGGGAAAAGTAATGCACTTAAGTTTGTGGGGTCCATCGTTAATTACTATGTCTACTCACCCAAAGTGGGACCCATGTCAGTCTTACCCCATCTCCTGCATCAATCAAGGGTCATACAAGAAAGAAATTTGTTGTTAATACGCCCTCGTAATTTGATTCTATTTAATTGTTTGATTACCTGGTTATAGTGCTGTGAATGCAAGTAGTTTTGTGATGCATGAACATGGATTAGTGAGATTTGTAATTATGTTAACCGTCGGTCCCCTAAGACGGGCATTTCCCTTCTATCTACTTAACCCGTTTAATGTTCTAAACGGAAATGCTTATCTTAAATAAGAATTTGGGTTACGTTAATTGGTGTCACTTTCCATAATGCATGAGCATGATTAATAAGATGAGGTGTTAATAGTTCTATAATAATGATACTATGCATTAGCAAGTGGGCAAGAATTTGTGCTTAATTTAATACTCGTATTAATTAATGTCATGCCGTTTGATCTTTACTTTAGACTTGATGGGATGCGCCACCCTAAAAGAGTAGAAAAAGCCAAGATTGATTGGCTATTGTGACTTTGATCCCTTTATGCTAATTAAGATAACTATTCACATAATACTTTTAACCTTTTTTTTTAGTAATTATTATTATGGGTGATCTACCTCCTTAGCATGTTATGGGCGAGAATCTTTGAGACAGTGGTAATGTGAGGTGCTAGTAAAAGCCAGTGTCAAACACGGATACATGAGTTAGGCTTGGTTCTAATGAATTTAATTTCATTTTACTTTTCAATTTGGGTCTGGTCGGGTTAGTTCAATATAGGTTGTTTCAGTCCTAGAGAATACGCCTTAACATGAAAAATCGTATAACCTAGGTTACATGTTCGAATAATTAATAAAATGTAGCATGTTTAGCTTGTTTTGGGATTTCTGGATTTGAATGATATCTATTGTTGGGATTTCTGGATTTGAATGATATCTAATGGAGTAAATATATGACTGTAGGCCAAGGTATTTCATTATGGATCAATTAGTTTGATCGTTGAGCCATGCCGATCAGCTCATCTGAAAGCGATGGAGGAGGCTAAGGCTGCCGGTGCTTTGTTATCATATGATCCTAACCTTAGGTTGCCTCTTTGGCCATCTTCTGAAGAGGCTCGTACACAAATTTTGAGTATCTGGGACAAGGCTGAGGTGATCAAAGTGAGCGACAATGAGCTAGAATTCCTTACCGGAAATAGTGACATTGGTGATGATACTGCAATGTCATTGTGGCACGATAATTTGAAGCTCCTCTTGGTCACTCTTGGTGATCACGGTTGTAGATATTACACCAAGGTAATTAAATCTTCCCTTCTTTATTTTATTGTCACGAATAGTTACTTATCGTCAAGTCTTAACGACTATTTCAACGAATGATATTTGTGCCCATCAAATTTTTAGTCCACTTTGATGATTGTGATTGATGCACCTATGGTTAGGTACGAATTTGCTAAATTATTTTGCCGGAATTGGTAAATTGCCATATCATAATTAATTTAAAATGAGCGGCATGCTTAATGATGCATTATCAAATAAGCTTATTGCGTGGATTACAAGTTGAGAGCTAGTCAACTGCCAGTTCAGATTATATTAGTAAGCTGGCCCATTGTGTTGCTTTCTTACCTGATTTTGGTGTACCGTCGGCTATATGTTCATATTTATCTTGGATTCCATTGAAGAAAGAGTTTATGCATCTTGTCTAATTTTTGTTTGTTTGTTTGTTGGTTGAGATCTCTTTCCTCCATCAACCAGTGAACCACCAAAGAGATCTCAGAATGGCGGATCAAACTGCAAAATCAAGTGGAGGAGTATGGCCAACTGTTAAACCCTTTATTAATGGTGGTACTTCTGGTATGCTTGCCACTTGTGTCATTCAACCCATTGATATGATCAAGGTACCTTCCTTTTCTTTTTTACCCTTTTTACCCCTTTCCAACCTTCACTTACTATGTTCTGGATTCGTGTATGTAATGTGTTTTTACTTGATTTTCTGAGATGGGTAGCTCATATTTTGATCTGGCTTTGTATAATACTTGATTTGTTAGTCATATTGAATACCTTCTCAATTAACATTTCTTAGCTGTTTGAAAGGTGAATTTTGGGTTCTTGGTTTTTACATTGTGTTTTTAGTTGTGCATTTATGAGATGGGTAGGTGACATGTTGATTTGTTTTTGTATGAAATTAGCGGGTGTGGTTTTCGATTGGGTCAGGAATGTTTCATGCTAATTGACATGGAATGACACCTTGATCTGGGGGATGGAATTGTGATTCAAATATTCTAATTTTTTTGAAAAAGACATGTCTTTTGAGGGTCCATCAGGATGGCCACAGAAGTGTAATCTTGATTTTACATGCTTGTTTCTCCTCTTACTGTCAAGTGTATGCTTTCATGTTTTCGCTTTCTGATTTCATCATTGTTGTTTCCTGGCTTCTAGTGGAAGAGTTGTCAGATGCTTTGTTCCCATTGACAGCATTTTGAAGCCTGTACTAAACGAATGTGTAACACCAGTTACTTGTTACTGGAGCTTAGCTTTGATCTTACGCGAGGAAGAAAAATTAACTCTGGTTTTTAAGGTATAGTATATTTCAAGTTTCTATTTAAGTCTATTCTTTTATTTCTGGACTTCTATGTGATGTATTAGGCAAGTTTTGATTGCACTGGAACGTAGATAGTGCTCACTGATCACTACTGATGATATCCATGTGACCGATGTTTGCTCAATATTTTCAGGCGTCACGACCGCCACTTAAGATGCTGCTACCGGTTTGGGAGGCACTTTGCGCTGCCACAGAAACATGAGAAAGCAGGCTAAAAGCATGTGAATGTGAATGTGAATGTGAATGTGAATGTGAATGTGAATGTGAATGTGAATGTGAATGTGAACACACCTAGGTTTGAACCCTGTTATGATTATAACTGCTTTTACAGGCCGTCTTGCTACTGACACAAGATGCTTAGGACTTCCCTTCTAGATTGTAAACTTTTTGATGGCCTGTACATGTATTTCGAAAACAAGAAGTCTTATAACAATTTTAGCAACATGCTTGTTCATAGTTAGTAGCTTTATTCATCTGAAAAAAAAAAAAAATGATAATACCTTTGTGTGCAACTTTTAACATCAAAATTACAGATAATTGTGTATATTGCAAACTAAAGCACTATTCACTTTCCTATATACTTTCTAGTTTCTATATCTGTGTTGTATTCTTTACACTTTGAACCGAATGTCGAATGAGTGATGTCATCCTACAAAGGGAATAAACAGTGTGTAAGGTCGAAGCATGAGATTGAAGCTTGCCATCAACGGATGGTACAAGGAAGATTTTACACACTGTACAATCACGGCAATGGAACTCAGGGGCTCCAACTTGTACAGCATTAACACATCATAACCTTGCAATAATTTCCGACTTAATACCAAACAAGGCGCAAGTTATACTTCCATTAACAGCCTCTTGCAACATCAAGTCTGTGTTTGGCACGCTCGACATTGATATCACTCTTATGGAGTCCATGCCATGCCATTTTGGAACCCTTACGTGACAATCCAAGCTGAAGAACCCGCCTGTGCAAGGCCTTCAGATTCACAAGAGGGGCTGTTGTTGGCCGTCCATGGGCACACTGTACAACCAATATTATCTTCACCGTATTAACACATGCTCGAAAAAAAGCAGCTATCTGATCTCACTCAAGAAATAACATACAAGAAACTCACCTGGAAACATAATGAAGTTCGTTTCAGCTCTTCAACAATAAGGGAACATTCAGAGGGAAGAAGCTTGTCCCCAAACATAATAGCACCTTCACAATACAAATTACAAAACAGAAAAAAGGTCAAGAAAGAATTAAGTGAAAACCGGAACTACTTCCTATGTAATTGTTATAGCACAAACCAAGATTGGAGTGACTGGGAGGGGGAATTTATGGAGGGATGAGAGAATAAAAAAGAGAGGAAGGAAAATAAAATGGGAGTGGAGTGAATTTCCATTCAACTTTGATTCTGATTTAGGAAGGATTAGACTTGTGAAGGATTGAACAAAAAGATCCCAGCTTTTCCCATATCCTCCCTCCCAACCCGACTGTTTTCTAAATCTCTGTTACTCAACCCTGGCTTCAAGTGTCGGGGGCTCGGGGCAATACGGTGTCACAATGACAGAACGTCGGAGACGACTACTATGAGAAAACATTTCATTTAGTTGGACTAATGCCCTAGTTTGTAAGTGTGTGCCATGTCGGAGTGTTGGGAGTTCAGACACGTAACATGCAACCAAAGGGTATAATGTCAAAGTACATAAAGGCCTCCTCTCCCCTCCTAGATTTCACAACGTCCAAATAACCTCTTGTAGTTCATCTCACCACTTCGGGTTATTCCAAATCAATTACTGATACACCATAGATGTTCAGACATGTATCACAGGCATCACAGCTACTCCACTCAATTCTTCCTCAAATCAAAGCAATTGGAACGTTTTGATCCCAGAATGAATATATATGATATGAGTAACCACCTATTTTACTATCCATTCTTGTTTTACACATTAAGAATGCAACTGAAAAAAAAAAAAAAGGTGTACAAGGATAGAGATCATACCCCTACATGCTTTGTAGTTTAGGATTCGAACAACAGAAGGCGGAATTGTTGATGATCCGTCAGTGTCAGCAAGCTGTTGTAAGAACACATATAAGAGGTTAATGGAAAAAATCACAATTAACCACTTAAATGGATATTTAATCTTGTAATTAAAGATCAGGATATTACCTGTTTCAGATATTCTAGCAAATCCGCGTCTGACAACTTCACGCCCAGAACACAAGGTACCTAACAAATCAGAATGTCCATAAGACTGTTATCTGAAATATAAATTATCCTTAGATCAACTATCTGCCCTGTTCCAGATGCTACGGCAAAATAGGGAGGATTGATCACTCCGAAGGATGAAATACATAATTACCGCAAGAAGTCTGAGATGAGATGCCTGGTCATTCAGAAGATCTAGATTCCTGAACATAGTATAAATAAAAATATTTTAATCACAGTAAAATGACAGCAATCAGTGTCTAGTAAGAAAAGATCGTGAAAGCATATGGTGTACCGAAGACTTCTAATTGGATCTGAACAAAGGTGTTTCCTATGATGTTTTCATATAGGACGAAATAACATGCCTAGACTTCCAACAAAAAAACACCAATTCACCCAGCCTTGTTTTGCCGAGGACACATAATGTCTCTGTGCTTACAGACTAAACCAAAAATATGAGAAAAAGAATGCAATTTGCTGATATTCATTAAAAGTGATCTTATCAAAAACTTCCTTCAGTGTCGTTTTTATTCACCTGTATGTATCTTTCGTAAATTAGAAAAATATATCACTAGCAATGTGCGGGTTTTTGAGGGGACCATAAATATA
Organism: Silene coronaria; assembly: GCA_028566215.1. Classification (NCBI taxonomy): domain Eukaryota; kingdom Viridiplantae; phylum Streptophyta; class Magnoliopsida; order Caryophyllales; family Caryophyllaceae; genus Silene; species Silene coronaria. Next base: position 5,006 of record JAOWBH010115096.1, on the reverse strand, counting down.
GAAAACATAAGTTGGTAGATAGAAAATATTACTTCGAAAATGATCCTGACTCTTGACAGAAAATGTTACATTTCCACCCCCAGTGTTGTATGGATTCAGCGTAATTGCACAGCAACTGGTACCCTGTCTCAGGCAGTACCTAAATTGACATTTTCAATGCTCAGATATAGTTTATCAGATAGAGAAAGAGAGAGGTCTTGAAGCCCTCCTAGAGAAAATTTCTTACCAATTCTTTTTCTTCTTCCAGATAGGTTATCGACATAAGTTCACCAGAAAGAATCTGCGAATCAACGTGTCAGTCGGAAATTCAATCACATGTTGATTTTGTACCATTAAAAAAAAGCATTATACCTTCTGACGCAAATCTTCAAGTCGAATTCTCTCATCAGCAGCATGCTGAAAAAGATGTGAACATGATGTCACAACTTCAGTGGAACTCAACAAAGTACACTTCTTAAGACCATCAGGGGAATCAATGCATTTTCTAGTCTATGCAGCACACATCTTAATTCTTAACAAAGACCTACTTCCCACAATCTTACCAAAATCGAAGGATTAGAACCCCATACATGAAAAAATTCCAGTAGATACAGGAGTTTTCTATCATAAAGTGTGTAGGTTCACAGCAATTTTTCTTGCCCAAGGTGAAATATGGGATGGGAATTTAAGACGGGCAATTTCCAGCCAAAGCCAGGGCACTAACCACAAATAAACCCTGCAATTTTCTGCAGAGAAACCCTACATTCAGTGACTCTCTTCCACATTTCTTACCTACAGCTCTGCTTGTCTTTGAATGTGTTAAGCAGTAAAGAGCTACCAGCCACATTGTAAACAAACATCTCTTTGAAATGAAGCAGAAAATTGCAACCTCCCCAAAACCCTAACCCCCAGAAAAGGCTTCACGCCTTCATTGTTGTGAACATACAAAAGAAATAGTAACCATGAGCAGCTGACCTGGTCAATCACTGCCACAATACCACTTCCCACCACTGTAATGAATTTACTCTCAACCTGCGAAAGCACTTTGGCACTCTCCAAGAAACTTCTGTTGATAGACTTTGGAATTAACAAGTCGCCAGCAAGATACAACTTAGAAGACTGAACATCTAGAATTCTATTTTCATCTTTAAATTCATCCAAACTATCTCCAACCTGTAACCATAAAGTACGCAGAATGCTCAGCAATTATCAGAATAATGCAATGCCAAAATATGTTGGTTCTTCAACTTTAACTTACACTTCTACAGTTGGTAATGCGCTTCAATGCGGTATCTTGGCAGCCATCTCGCCACTTGACTCTTGAACTTCCTAAATCCTGAGCTTCCTTGAAGTACCCTGGAATTTCGTAAAGACATACTCAGAAATAAGAAGCATCAGAAGTGAAATAAAAAGTTTTCAAACAAACAAACCGACACTGTAACAATAAAGATCAATAGAAAACGAATTTAGATTACAATAGGGTCGGCCCTTTGGGAATGTGGTGCACAGAACCTTCAAAGTTTGGGGCCAGGAATTATTCATGTAACCCACTTATCGCATGAGTTGGAAAATGGAAGTTTATCTCATCCAGTCATCCCTTACCCTAGGCAGCATGACTCTTTGGTTTCCCCAAATCAATTCAAAAGTTCTCTTTCGACCCTTACAAACAAAAAGGTACCAAATGTTCTCTTCACAATCTTCTGCCTTCACACTCTAGTGTCTTACCTCGTAAAATCTGTGTGGTTTATCTATTTCATCCTTACCCTCAAATTGTCCATAACTGATACAAGTATTAAGTTTTATGTTTGAGCCATTTACCCCGTCTTCTTCAACTTACTAGCAATTTTATTATTCACCAACCTTCCACGAGCAGTATAGATGTACACAAGAGTAAGGGTTTGATCATCTCAAGAGTACCTTTGTAATCATTGAACAAGAAATTTGGCATCAAACTGGGTTGCAACTACTTAAAAAATACGGAATTACTTTTTCGCATACGGACTTTACTCTTTCACATACGGTTTATCATTAACTTTCCACATAATACCCCTCTAATCAAAAAACTAACCAAATTAACTCTTACCTCTATCTTTTTCCTAAAACCTAATCTTATTGCTCAAAGATTTCAACAATGGATCTCAATTCACTAATTATTTATTTATTAATTGTTAAACATTAATTGTTGCCATTTTTTCTATCAATTACCGAGCCTTATCATCGAAACCGTCGTGCTACATGGCGTCCCTGTACACTGAATAATGGGTATTGCATATTTGTTTACAAATAATGTTATACTATAGTTATAAAGCAATAAAGAACGTGTGCACTTAGATTATTGCCAAGCCTAGAACGATGTAATCGTTGTACCTTCTTTGATTCATCGGCTAAACTAAATTCAAAGGCTGTTTGATGTAAGCATATATACCTATACCTATATAGTTGAATCAGCAAATGTTAGGTAAAATTTTCCGCTTATTTCAATTTGACAAATTGCTCTTGCAAGGAAGGAAGTGTCGGTTCGTGGGGTAGGGTAGGGCAGGGCTGGGGATGAAGGGGGCGGATGGTTGATTGGTTGTTGATGGGTGGGCGAGTTGTATTCATTGATTAAGTTAATTTGATTTTTTTATTAACTAACGATAATAATTTGTTTTTTATTAATTAGTCGATCGGAGGTGGTGACCGTAATAGGTGATGGGAGATTTGGAAAGGGAAGAAAAAATTAATTGGGCAAGGGAAACGAAAAAATGACAAGGGTAATGTTGTAATAGTCATACATGAGAGTAAAATCCGTATGTGAAAAAGCACGTCCCTAAAAATAATACAACAAATCATATCTTGAAAGAAAATGAGCAAGAGGGATAGCTATTAAAGAGCTGTTAGGTTTGGGGTATTAAGGAAAGGGAAAGGGAATGAAACACTCATTCCCTTAGTTGGTGTTTGTTTGGTCCTTTTTTCCATTACCTTTCCCCACATTGAGGAATGGGATTACCCATAATTCCTCTAAAATGATTCCCTCACCCCAGGGGTATCTCGTTCCCTTTCCCTACTAATCACCCTTACCACTAGATTTACCACCTACACCCACTGCCAACACCTTAGACCACCGCATATCCCACCCCCACAACCATCGGCGCCGGTCACTGACCTACGTCCCCCACGACGACCTCACCTCACAACAAATTTGAATACCACGATTATTAAATGAATAAATGCATAAAAACAAGATTAATGGGCAAATCCAAACATCAATCATAAATATGAAAACACGAATAGAATTTGTAACAGTTTGATCCATCTTACTAAAGACAAACCTTGCCAATTTGTATGGGATCAAAATTTCATTTTCCAATTTTTATGAGTTTGACGTGTATTCATACACCGGTGCCGACAAGACGACGGTGGCTCGGCGATGAGGCGGCGATGGTGGGTCGACTGGTAGTGGTGGTGCAGGACAAGGTGGTATGTGGTGTTGGTGGTGAATATGGTGGGGATTGGTTTTGAGGGTGTTGATTCCTTTTCTTTTTTATGTTTCAACCAAACATACTAGTATGATATGGCCTATGGGCAATCTCTTTCCTTTGCCCTTCATTTCCTTTCTTATTCCCTTATACAATCCAAACGCCCCCTATGTATATGCGCGCTTGGTTAATGATCTTGCTACTTACATTGCCAAACTGATATTATTGTCATGGCTGATATTATTATTACTTTGTTGTTCTGCGTTTATAAATCACATGTGTAATTTTTTTGTTACAATATCATCGCAACTTCATTAAAAATTTTTTGCATAGGAGCTTATGTTACAATTTTTTTCATATAAATCTCTAATCTCAAGTATTTAATTTTTATTTATGAGATTTAATTATTACATTTATTTACGGTTCTGGTTTAATATTTTAATTAAACTCATTCTAAGTCGATTTTTAATCCGATTTTTAAAATGGACAGACTTTTATTCTAATGATTCATTTTAGATCACATTTTCGAAAATTCTGAGCTTGGAGCCAAATCTTTACCAAGATATTTGTAAGATGTCTAACATCTGTTATTATTTTGTTCACATCTTCATTTTTGGCATGATTTTAACTGCCCCTTTTACACAAATCATAATCATTCATTTGAGGAAATGATTAGCCTAGTTACTCTAAATATGATGTGAGATTTGTGTACACTTTCATTTTTCCACTTCATTCTTCCTAGTTTTTTTTTTTTTTTTTAAAAAGAAAGAACAAACCTCACTTTGTCTTCTCCTTTGGTCGTACAAACCAAGACTCCTACCCCATTATTTGTTCTTCATTTTCTAGCTTTAATCCATCCATAGTTCATCCTCATTTCATAAGGGTAATTGTTATCCTTATTTCTTTCGTTAATAGTTGTTTTTATTTAATCAGTCGTATGATTTTAATCATATGAATGTTTTTATTTTAAAGACTATCATCAAGATCCATACAAGGATGAGTATTTCATTGATTTGGAATTTGGATCGCGAATAAGAGGTAACGCGTGATGGCTGACTCGATATTTCGTGAAGTTGAATGATGTAGTTGCATGTATTATTCAATCTTGATGTTTTATTATGATTTAATGACTTACATATATTTTGAAATTTCTATTATTTGACCCGAAATTCCTTGTGTTATTTTTAATGTCAAAATTTTTATATTAAGTTTATGAGATTTATTATATTCACATGTGTTAAAAATGAAATTGTTTCATTATTACTATTATTGTTGTACTTCGGCATTATATACTTATATTTGTAAATCTATCTCGAAAATTGTTGATAATGTGGTTCTTGCAATTAATTTGTGATGTTAGATAAAAAATTTACTGTTCTTAAATTTTATTTAGGGCTTGTTATTCATATTTCATTGTTTCGATCAATATAAACCTTATTATGCTTCAAATCGTTTTTATGATTTTCGACCCATGGAAATTATATTTTTGGCTTTGATAATTCATTTGGGAATAATACCGTTTTTGTAGCATTTGTTTTGGGCATAATGTATTTTTAATTGGCTAAACGG
>JAOWBH010114985.1:0-14007 GCA_028566215.1 Silene coronaria | reverse complement strand
TCAGACTTTTGAGAACGGTTTAAAGGAAAGGCGGGGAATTTGCATTGTCTGAAAGGTGTATGTATCATCAAATGAGTTAGCATCTATTAATGCTTATTTGGTGATAGTTTGAACTTGAAAGACACAATCTTTTGGTATAAGGATCGTGCAAGGAGGCTTATGGGGCTAAGGATGCGGTTCAGGGGATTTTTTTTGGATAATAAGTGTCGTATTGGTGGGGGTGACTGCATTTAACTAGGATGACTTAATTGGTAACCTCCAGAATCTGTAATAATTGTCCGAAATCCCTAAGGTTGTATGAATGTATATCCACTGGCAACTCGTCTGATATGTAGATGCAAAAACCCAGGATTACGGTTGGAATGTCCACTTTCCTGAGTTTGGTATGAGTGACTGAGTATATAAACTAACCTAACTAGGGGAAAGGAGCAATGGATCATGATCATGATAAAATATTCTTGACATCAAATCGATTAGTTAAACCAAATTCCGTTACTTTTTACCCTTTGTTGAATGTCTCTGGTGGTCTTCGGGTACTGATATAGGTTAAATTAATACAAAGTCCTTTTTGGTTTTAACATCGAAATTTGTTTAAAGTTATGGCATTGTGTTATGTGGCCAAGTGGCCTACCCATCTTCCTAATTTTATGCTTATTCGTTTCTTAAACGGCTAGAACTGAAACACTTCATCCCGTCATTTAAGAGTTAAGTGTGTTCTGACTTAGTTAAGCTTGTGGTCATGCTTACCTTTTCTATGTTTGCGACTTGTAGGTAAATGGAATTGTTTCCTCAGTGCATGAAAATGGAAGTTCCGATTCACTCTCCCTATTTTGCTCAGAAAACGCAGTGCAGGAAATTCTTCAGCAACCTCTTCAAGGAATAGACGAGCATCTATTCGAATTTTCTGAAGCTTTGAGAAGTAAGTTGTGCTATTACCATTTTTTTTTTTTTAATAAAATGGAACATTATTTATTAGCTTATATTCAACTTATAGGATGATTTGCTCGTGTGACTGTTTTCTCTAGCTGTGGCCAAGGCACTCAGACGTGCTGCAGAAGGAAAAGCTTCAGCTCAAGTCGAGGCAGCTGAATGGAAGCGGAAATTTGAACTTGAAAAGGCTAGGAATATGCAACTGGAGCGTAAAGGTAGGCATTGATTTTGTTGATTGTTTTTACTTTGTTGCTTCATTAGTGTGACTGTTAATACTTATAGCTTGGTTAATAGTTACCCGTTAAGATTATGTTGTCCGACTTGTCCCTATTTGTTGCTTCATATTATCATCTACAGTAAGTTGTAACTAGTGCATATTGTGTGAAATTAATGGTCAAACTTGACCCTGTTTTACACCAAAAATGGACAAAATATAAATCGGATGGTGGGAGTATTAGTTAGCGGTGTTGTCCTTCTAGTGTTACCCTAGTGCAATACTTCCTTTTCACTGATTAAGATTTAAGAGGATGTCAACGTGGGGAGTTCAAGATGAAGATTTTTGCAGACTACACCTGCATTTTCATTTTCTGTCAAGTTTTCCCTATCAAAATTCTACTTTTACAAAAGATTTTCTTTACTCTGATTCTTAGTTATGAAAGCGTGGTTCATTTTTCATGACAGCACTGACAGTCGGAAATCACAATCCCGATATTTTAACTAAGGTAGCAGCGGACATATCTGACCAACCTGAAGTGTGTCTGCCAGCAAATGGCCACTGTTGTGGGAAAAACGGAATTTGCAACCATGAAGTTCTTCGAGATGGGGGTCCCACGCCCAATTCGAAGTTCGTGAATAGAAAAGTCGTGAGAAAGGTATTTCTTTAATAGATTGATTTTATGGTGTAATAAGATTAAACAAGTAGTTAAGTTCCTAAAAATGTGTCTTACTCGTGCATATCATAGTAGAGTCTTTAGTTGAATTTTGTCACAATGGGTGATCATTGTAACATGTAGAAACCTGGTTGTCATTTATCCCTAATTAACGGAGTAGCTTGTATAATCACTTCTCTAAGCTTATATAATAACCTTTCCAAATGTTTACTTGAGGCAGGCATCATTCAAACTTTCATGGAATGAAGGTGAAAATGGCAATCAGTATAAACACGATGTTGTATCATTTGACAGAGGAAACATAAGTACAACTGAACGCAGTAGTAAACAGGTAATACAAAAGTCGTACATAGTAATATAGTACCTATGTTTCCTTACAATTGTAGCGCTAATATTTGGCTGCATATTAGATAAAGTTATCTGTTTTAGATGTCAAAGTTACAAATTAGGACATTTGTAACAAAACTCAGATTATGTCTTCTGTGATTGTACAATTTGCTTCCTTCTCTGTGTCTTGTAGTTGATTTTTGCACAAATCATATAAAGTTCATTTCAGTATAATCTTGATAAATATATTGCTTCTCTTCTAGTGTCTTCGAGTTTTGAGTTTTTATGGGTGTGTTTTCAGATTTTTCTCAAGTGGGAGAGTCAGCCCCAGACTGTTCTTGTTTTAAGCAAACCAAATTCGACATCTGTACGACTTCTATGCGCCGAATTGGTCAGGTACAGTTAGATGCTAACTTGACGTATTACCCCTACAAGGGAGCAAGTAGGACTTCTATGTGCTGATTTAAATTTTCATTAGCAACTCTCAACACAATTATCGATTTGTGTTCTTTAACATAGAGCTAAGGGTGTGGCTGCGTACATCCGACCACCACTCTTACTCCCCCGCCTTAGGCCTTGCCCCTTGAGGCACTAGATAATGTTGTTGTCGCTGCTGTGGCTGTGTTGAAATAATCATTTCCTGTAATGTAATGTTTGCAGATGGTTAAAACAGGAAAAGCATTTAAATGTATATGTGGAGCCACGAGTCCAGTCAGAACTCCTAGATGAGTCTTCATGCTTCAACTTTGTTCAGACTTGGAAGAATGGTAAGATTTCGTTCTATGGATTTCTGAGTAATATACGGGTAGTTTATAGCAGAGAACTAAACCCCATGTTATAAATCCCTTTAAACTTATTCTTCTTGTCACTCAATGGGGTTCAAAGTTCTGTCGAAACACGATCAGCATCAGTTTTAGTGCCTATTATGCTTTCCTTGTGTCAAAGTTCAAATTCCATTTAGTCTTTACATATTTCACCCTAGATTGTTGTTGCTTTCTTTTCATCACGGGTTTAATAATATTAAAAAGTTCTTCTGTTGTTCGTTGACAGACGAGGAGGTCTTGCTCCTGCATACAAAAGTTGACCTTGTCGTCACTCTTGGTGGTGATGGAACTGTACTATGGGTATGTTTTTGTTAAAGGTTATCTCCAAATTTGATGAACTTTAAAATAGCATAATGATTAGCTAAATTAGTTTTGCTGAATGCAGGCTGCATCGTTGTTCAAAGGGCCAGTTCCCCCCGTGGTTCCCTTTTCAATGGGATCATTGGGCTTCATGACTCCATTCTGTATCCTTTTCACGTTCCTCGCAATTTGTGCCTGTTAAATGCATAATCCCCTATGTCACCCCAACTGCTCATATTATATTATTACCTTTCTGCTTACGCACCTGTTTCCGCCTCTCGACATCCTGAGATTTACTCCTTATGTTATCCCAACTGCTCATATTACGTTATGTACCTATGTCCGACTCTCAACACCCGTCATCTTATTTAGTGATAATTTCCTTATTATTGATGACCAATTTATTATCAACGGGATCATTATTAGTTTGTAATGCGTTTCATTTTATTAGTGATTCCCACTTAAAGAGATCATTTTATATCTGATCGTGATGTAGTTTTACACTAAGTTGTTGAAGGACCATTTTACAAGAAATTTACTCCAGACAGACATCCGACTTCTAAGAGTTCTAACTAAGTGTGAGCGACATAGACAGCTCCCTCACAGACTTATTTAGCTATGTACTTCTCAGCATCTCAGCTATCAGTTCTACTTGTCAAAGTTAGTTGTTCTTTAACATTGTCTAGATAGCGAACAATATAAAGAATCACTGGACTCAGTTATACAGGGTCCTATAAGTATCACATTGCGACATCGGTTGCAGTGCATTGTTATTCGAGAGGCAGCAAAGCATGAGTTTGAGACAGAAGAACCAATTCTTGTTTTGAATGAGGTCACTATTGATCGAGGGATCTCGTCGTATCTCACTAACCTAGAATGCTATTGTGACAATACCTTTGTGACTTGTGTTCAAGGAGATGGCTTGATATTATCCACCACTTCTGGTAGCACTGCTTATTCTTTGGCGGCTGGAGGTTCCATGGTTCATCCACAGGTATATATATTCAACTGTTTGCACCCTTTTTACAATTTCCTTATTCATCTTTTTAGCCAATTATGGTCATTAATCATCATAGGTAAATCATCAGGCAAACGGGTCATCAGGGTTGTTGTAAGGTCAATATAAGTTCAGATCATTTCGGCTGCCGGTCATTCTGGTTCAGTATTTATGGTCACTTTGGGGATCATTAAACTGGTTAATCTCATTTTTATTGTGAGCTAACAATTTGCGGACACTGATAATTTTAGTGGCGTGATTTAGGATCAGGTCATTTTCAGACTCTGTTTATTCCGGTCAATTTTGATGTGGGTCAGCTTGAGTCTTGATCATGTCTAATTATTTGGTCATCCATCTGTCAGTGTTCTCAGTTTATGTCAAGTTCCTTTTAGACCATGCGTCTTAGTTTGTTAACTTGGGTCTGGTTGACAGGTTCCCGGCATCTTATTCACACCCATATGCCCACACTCGCTATCCTTTCGACCACTGATATTGCCGGAGCATGTAACATTGAGGGTACAAGTTCCATTTAACAGCAGAGGCCCCGCGTGGGTCTCGTTCGATGGCAAAGACAGAAAACAGCTGGCTCCCGGTGATGCACTCATATGCAGCATGGCACCGTGGCCTGTCCCCACAGCGTGTCAAGGCGATTCCATGGGTGATTTCTTTCGAAGCATCCATGAGGGTTTGCACTGGAATTTGAGAAAGACACAATCCTTTGATGGCCCTTCTGTGAGCAATTGAATTGAATTGATTTCTGGGTGTTTCTCTAATGATGAAGATTCCACAGTTTCGATTCTCAGCGGATGATCAAGGATTCAGCTGAACCGATGGTAGTTCCGAGTTTTTCTTCATGGTGCTGTATTTGTCAAATGTAGCTAACCAGTTATGTAGTGTTAATGTGTTATGTGAGATGATGACGAAAATAGAAAAGAGCTAGAATGACGATAATGTACTACCAAATGTTAACCCGCTTGTTATTATAGTTAAAAGGGTTAACGTGTATCTTACTCGATTATCTGAATTCTTCCGATTTGTTTTGAATTCTCTGAAAATAATAAATGGATCAATAACTCTCATATGAGACGGTCTCATGATAATGTTTTTGTAAAAAGTGTCCACGTGAGATTCTGGAGTGAACTCAGACACTACGGTGGTATTGGCCATAAGCCCGCCTGTATGGCTGGGTATCTTGTGGAGCTTCGGATTCATGAATTTAGCTGCTCAAGTGCATTTCGGTTTTCTGGAGATAGCAAGTGTTTCCGAACAATTCCCGCATTTCTCGAGTGAGATTGAGGAAGTCTTTCCTCCGCAACACATGAAGGAGAGTATTATATGCGAATTCAGTCAGTCTCACATGTAAATCGTCTCATACAAGACTTGATATAAATCATACGGAGTATAATACATTAGTGACTGTAACGATCATTATTCAGCCGCATGAATTGAAAAATCGAAACTTTAAATTGGTGTTCAGTATCATATCTTATATCAACGAAGTGCAAGAATCAAGAATCCCCTATGTGACAATTTGCCATTCCTAAGATCCAGCCATCCAGGCACGATGAAAACCCGGATGCATGTTGAAGAAATCCAATTAGAATTACACTTTCCCTCTATAATATAAGACGGCTACACTAGGTGTGTTAAGTCGACCTATGCTATGAGCAAATCTGGGTGAACCGTAAACTTAAGCATGTTCTTCGTTGTGTGCTTTCTGAATTCCAATCAAGCGTGCATAGTCCACCCACCTATCAAAGGAATAAAACAACGGGTCAACAAGACATGAAATACCGTAAGACAAGTAAGACGGTCAGGAGAGAGATGGCGATGAAATGGTCACAACAACTTGTATGAGACGGTCTTACAAAACCATATCATCGGATGAAGGATACAGAAGTATTTGGGTTGTGACACCGTCTCATAGTCCAATCACGGTAAAAGAGTATATGAAGTTGATATTAGCACTTACAGTAGTGACCCAAAGAATGTGTTGCCTGTACGAACAGCGAAGCAGAGGGCACTAAGCATGAGCTTTTGGTTGTGTAACATGGGTTCCAGGATCCTTTGTTCAATGACACCAGACAGTAATTGGTATCTGCAAATAAGAAACAACGCCGATTGTTAAGAGAATCTCCACAAAGGTGAACCAAGAATTTCGTCACTTGAGGAGCAGAAATTTCTAGTAGTAGCAAGTATAACGTTCTAGGGATGGTAGACATTATTATTATCTAAATCTAAACAAAGCTCTCAAACATTTCTAAAACTGACATACTGGATATTTTGGCTATTGCCATAGTGGATAAGTGACATCCGAACACCTAGCAATACTAGGTTACTGAGTTACTCCGACTCAGATACAACTATCAGAGAATCTGAAAGCAAATAATCAAACCTACCTCAAATTGCTTGAAATAGCCATATATACACCATATGCAACACTTGTGGACACTATCGGTACATTCTCTACTTCCTCGGCTCCCGATTTATCAACAGCCTTTCGGGCATTAATCACGGCATTCGTTATAGCTGTACCAACCTGAAGAATGAAAAGTGAAACCCATGTATTATCATAGACTATACCATTAGTATAGCAAGCCTAAAGCTCATAAATAATCAAGAATAACAGTGAAGTGAACTCTTGTTCCTGCCAAGCAGCATATGCTTAAAACGGAAAAGTTTCATAGTGCTAACCCTGGCAAGCAACATATGGGTAAAGGAAAAGCTCCATAGTGCTAATAACTTCAAGATTTCATTTTTCACTACCTAAGCGCAGATACACTGCAAAGAGATCGTTCGGGTCACATACATGTTGATTCAGTTTACGCTTATAAGCACTTAGGGTTCCGATTAAGCCATTTCACAGTTTGGGTCTGTTCTGTGTGTATTGTAAAATTTGTTATCGAGTATGGCCGTAGTCCGTATGGGTCACTTCTGGTGGCCAGGTCATTTTCGGGTCAATACTTATGGATCAGATAAATTATTTGACGTGGGGGGGATCACATTTATTAAATTTTATGTTATTATTAATGCAGATAATTTAGAAGTAATTTGAAACTAGCCCTTTCGGGTCATTATTAATCGGCTCAATAACAAGTCCAGTGGTTTTGGATTGGTCAAAACAAGTTCAGTAAAGTTTAACTCAGTCTGAGTTCTAAGTCAATTCAGGTTTTTGGTCAATCTATCTGGGTCGGGTAAATTTTGCTAGGCCTGAGCCGTAAGCACAGCCTAAGCCACAACAAAAAGTGTATAAGATGGAATTATTTTGAGACTAACCCACTAATTCCATGGTTAAATGAGGAATACAGAGAGATTCTGGTTGGTCTCACATTTGACACAGGCTCAGGTAAGGCTTAATCAAACCCTAAATAATACAAATAAAAAACGGTTTGAGATCATTTATAAAGTTACATGATTGTTTGATCTTAATTCCATGCTCCCTAAAGCCAAAGAGCAAGTTAAGTTTCACATTATAAAGACGAGGAAATTCATACCAATGAAGAAGTTGTCCCAACAGCAAACAGCTTTGCTCCATTGCGCTGCATTAGGTAAATTAAAGTACATCAAATACTCCGATATTAAGTTCTTTCTTCAAGTTAAAAGTACTCTATCAGTCTATCTCATAGCAAACAAGCTTCAATTGAAGTATAGTTAGTATACACTTACCACAAAGGAACCAAACCGTTGCATAAACGAATAAGAAGCACCACCTAGAGCAATCTGAAAACACAGTAGCTCAAATGAGATATATTGTTTGTTGAAAAACCATACATGAAATCTAGTACTCCGTATCTCGCACCAAGATTTCTGATGCAAAACAAAGTAACAAACAACATTTTTGCCAATATCATACCTGAAAAGCATTATCAGGACAGCTGTGGAAGAATTTTGCAATAGGTCCAGCATTCATTGACAGAGGTTGTCGGAAAGATATAGTTGGAGCAGGAAGATATACAAGCATGAAATCTGCAATTACGGCCATTGCCTGTCGACAAAAGGATAAATTTCAAGAAAATAAACAGATATACTTCAAAGGCAAACATCAACCCAACTGAATAAAATAAAATCCAAAAACCATACACTTCCTAAAGGTGTTATACAAGAGTAACAAGACACCACTGCTTCAAACAGATTTTAAAAGAGAGGCCACATGTACACAACTAACAGAAGTAACACGACATTCCTTTGTCACTTCGCTTTGGCCGGGTGTTGGATAGTATCACAACACCCCATTTGACGCGACAGTTGGATACTCACTCTGTCCCTACTCATAGTGATCAATAGTCTATGTTTCTTTCTTAGCTCTGTTTTTCCTAGCTCACTTAGGTAAAAGAAATATATTGCTTTCAATTTGATTATGTTGTGCATAAATATCGCCAAAATAAGAACATTTTCAAAGCTCGGATCATCAAAGTGAGATCATTGAAAACTCAATCAACCAAAGTGAAATTACTCCATAAAACAATCCTAATCAAACATAAATCATGCAAAGTGATAACGAGAAGACATGAAAGTTAATAGAACGTCTAAAACGAGGAAAAAATTTTTACCACGTCTGCAAAAACAACTTCCAGTTCATTGAAGAAGGTCTCTCTTCGACGCTCATATTCTGCAGCAGTCTGAAACCAAATACATTACTATATGTCAATAACACAATAACAATCAATCAACAAATTAACACTACATGAAACCGTCTCATATAAATTTTTAATTCAACGACGACATATGTGTAGATTGGTCCCAAACTCTCATACAATACCAAAATTAAAAACTTTTGCAAAGTTCCGATCTTACAATTGACTCTTCTATCAGACCGTCTCACACTATAAAACACAGAATCATCTATATGACTGTCTCAAACTCTCAATGTCTCATAGACAAAACTATAAGGGACTGTCACAATAAAACGACACAGCTCTTCTAAGAGACCGTCTCACATATAAAAACACAGAATCATATATACCGTCACAGAATCATCTATATGACTGTCTCAAACTCTCAATGTCTCACAGACAAAACTACAAGGGACTGTCACAATAAAACGACACAGCTCTTCTAAGAGACCGTCTCACATATAAAAACACAGAATCATATAATACCGTCACAGAATCATCTATATGACTGTCTCAAACTCTCAATGTCTCACACACAAAACTATAAGGAACTGTCAAAATAAAACGACACAGCTCTTCTAAGAGACCGTCTCACATATAAAAACACAGAATCATACTATAATACAGTCAAAAACGAGTTTTTAGCATGAACGACATTAGAGATAACGATGTCACACGTAAAACTATACCAGGCAGACAAAATGTCAAAATTATGAACAATTGCAAAGTTAAAACGACACAACTCTTTTATAAGACCGTCTTATATAATAAAACACGGAATAATATAAAACCGTCTCAAATAAGAATTTACGAGAGAGAGACCTTAGTAAAGATACCGACACCACATTCCATGCCGAGTTTAGCAAGAAAAAGATCATCAGCTAATAATCTTTCCCTAAACCCTCCGAATTGAAGTAACCATTTAATAAACCCTAATCCTTCTAAATTCAAAAATCTCCTAACAATCTCCGCCGATATCTTCCCTTCCTCGATCGCCGCCGCCATATCCTTCGGTAACGTCTCTACCTTCCTTCCTATCTCTCCTCACACCATTAACGCCTCCTTCCTATTTCCACTCGCCTCATCATCGTTATCTCCGCCGTCATCTCCGTCTCCTCCTCCGCCGCCGGAGTTTCCGCCGGAGTTGTTGTCATCGCCGGAGTTGTTTCCGCCGTCGCCGGAGAGGGAGAAGGCGGAGAATGAGAGGTTTCGGCGAATGTGGTGGCGGAGAGTGGTAGAGGAAATGGAGAGTGTCGGTTTTGCGGTGGTGAGAAAAAGGCGAGGAGAGAGAATGCGGTGGTTGTTGCGGTGGTGATTGTTGTTGAGGAAGGGAGAAGAGAGAGAAAAGGACATGGCGGCTGACATCGCCATTGTTGTTGAGGTTGTTCTGTTGGTGAAGAATATTTTTGATTCTGTGCGTTGAAGTGAAGAGGTGAAGAAAGTGTTTGTTTAGGTTGCTCTCTTTTTTATATTGCTTTTCAAAAGACCCAAAACCCGATCTCCGGAATATTTTATCGTAAAATCGTTTTATAGGAAATTTATTTGGAATATAACGTATTGAGAAATGATATAATTTGAAAAATTAATGTTAATTGTTTCATTATTCGAATAAATTTTATTTTTATTAATATATGATATTTGATAAGTCATAAATTTATTTATAAAACGTTGATCATGCATAATTAGTTATCAGTCTTATCACTTATTATTTTTAGTTAAAATACAAAATTGTATGTATTTTATTTTAAAACATTGAAGTTATATCTAAAAAGTTAATTTATTTTTATTTATAAGAAAATATTAAAGGTCATATATGAATTACTGTATATTATTTTTCTTCAACTATAACAATAAAATTTAAAAATAGGTCGCGTGAAGCGCGAGATACTACATAGTAGTGTTGTAAATTCGTAACGTGTTAATCCTGATTTAGTCACTATTTTATGAAATTCTTGAGGTTTTAGTTTTCAATTTGTTCTACCAGTATATTGTCAGTGTTTTAATTTTAGATTAAAACTGTAATAAGACGTAAATTTTACGACATTTATGCATGTATGGTAGGAAGTGGTAGCATTTTTTTCTTTTAAATAAAAATAAATTATTGTTCTAGTTATTTTTTATGTAAAAGATGTTTAGTGAGTTGATAGGATGCATATTTTGGTTGTGCTTGGTTAAAAATAAATCTCGAGATAATTTATTTCATTTGGTAAATAATAGATTATTATTAACAAGAGTGGGTAATAAAACTAGATTTTAATTTAGTTTTATTAATATCTAAGTTTAAGATTAATATATTGTTTTCCTTATTACTAGGACTCCATAATAGACATGAATAAAATAATGAGAAAGGTACTTTTATAATTTTGTCCTTGGTTCCAAATTGTATGGAAATGTGTTGAGCCAAGCAAACATGGTTTTGTAGTCAAAATATTAGTATTTTTTAAAAGTCTAAAATATTGTTCATGGGTAGGTGGAGTTAGAATGTTAGATAGGTGAATCAATGTAGATGACCAATAGTCCTTGTATAAACTTAACTACAAGCAATTGGAGTTTGGTAACATTTACCTAGACCTGGCAAGCCGGCAAGGGTCAACCGGGTCGGGTTCGGGTCGGGTTAATTCGGATCGGGCTAGTTCGGGCCGGGTCTGGTCAGGTTAGTTCAGATTTCGGGTATGTTGGTCGGGTCAGCGGGTCGGGTCAATTTCGGGTTCGGGTCAATAATTAAGAGAGATAAAGTACATTTAGTATCATTCGCGTTATTTCAAGTCTTTTTGATCAATAAGAGTTATGTTTTATCGAGTCATTTCGGGTCGGGTGGTTTCGGATCAAGTCATTTTAGGTCAGTTCCGGGTCAACAAACATCGGGTCACGTCCGGGTCGGGTCGGGTCATTTCGGGTTTTGGGTATTGTTGTTCGGGTTAATTTTGGGTCTCGGGTCAGCTTTTTCGGGTCGGGTTGGTTTTACCAGGTCTACATTTACCACAAATTGTCAATTGTGACGGACTGTGAGTTTGTGACGGGTGAAATAAACCAAAATGGGTAGATAAAGACAAGATATTTATAACTCTTAATGTACTTTATGTTTATCTTATCTATCCAAATGGGTAATATTTAACCCGCAAAAAATTTGTAACGGATATACCCGTCACAAGGGAGATTTATTGAACATTTACTAACAAAGAGAAATTGAGAAAACATTGAACTCATCGACAATCTTAGTTTGTATAAAGATCTTTATTACTCCACACAAATATGGTGATGACATTTTGGTAGAGAATAAAGGGTGATAATTTCTATATTTGTTTTGAGAAAAGCAAAAATACTAAATAATTCTTCATATATTGTTGACAAAAAAAAACATTTTATTGATACTCATCTTTAATGGAATTAAAGGGGAATATCGTTTACATTACATTTTGCAACTTATTGATGAGCACTTAGATTAATTAGGGTTATTCTACCTTTAACTAGAAGTCTCGGTTCGAACGAGCCCTATGAACGCAATAGTGTTAAAGCACACTAGGAGAACTTTACAATCTTAGTGGTCCTACTCGTCTCGAATCCAGACTTCAACTCTCTAAACAAAACAAAAAAATTAGTACTTTGAGAGGCACCGGTTTTAGGAAAGTAATAGGAGTTCTTTTCTTATTCTACCTATACTCTATTATGGGATGTGATACTATATAAATGGTGCTTGGGTGAAGGATATGATGATGATATTTTTCATAAGAAATCATAAAGAAGAAAATATATTGTTCTTTCGATATACCATTTGCCTCAAGCACCCATAAAAGTAAGAGAGCGATAGTGATCTATCTCTTCCGTTCTAGCAGACATGGGTTTCCGGATTGTACTTGTGGACCGAGTAGAGGAGCAACAAGTGGGGCTCTCCGATCTCTCATATTTTACGCTATACGAGGAATTTACGCTTCAAGAGGTAAATATTCCTTTCATCTTTTATTATGATTCATATTATGTTATGCATGTAATCTTGGATAGATGTTAGAAAATTGTTTCCTGAAATTTCGTTTTCGCATCTATAGAATCCTATAAATCTTTTGTGCCATTTTATGTTACGGTTCATTATTTTCTCCTGTGACACATAATTACTTTGATATTAACTACCCGCGCAATGAATGCGAGGTATATATAGAATTTACTTTTTACAGTGTTACCTATAAATTCTAGATTAATATGATTTCACCTCATTAAAATGTATTTTTATTTGAGAAAAAGAAAAATAATCTCAAAATTAATAAAAAGAGTTGAGCAACGTGTATATTTATGAACATATTTCCGTTACTTCAAATCTAATGATTTAATTTTATAATTTTTCATAAATTATTTTAATAAACTCTTTTTTCGTCACGAAATTAAAAATAGTAGTATATGGTTATGTATATAATTCTAGTTCTATACCAACTTTATTTGATTTAAGTTAAAAGAATAAATTTTAAAGTTTAAAGTTTATTAAGAAAATATTATAGGTTGATGAAATGTATTATTATTTCATCATTTCCGTATCAGGTACTTAATTTTTTGTGTGTTAGAATTACCAAGTCATCATGCTAATTGTCAACCAACTGAAATTTGTGCTTATTTAATATGTTGTTGGCTTCAAGAATGATTGCAAAAGTGGAAAGGCTGATGACGCTCCAGATAGGTTGGTGGTCTGAGGGGCGATGGAGCTAGGTTGGTTATGGGCGGAGCCGCGGAGGGCGGAACACGTAAGAGCTTACTCTTTGGTAAAATGACGCTCCGGATAAAAGTACGTAATAAGTAGTCTTTGATAATAATATTCTAAATTGAAAGGGGAAAAAAAATATAAAACTAAAACATATTCATTTCTTACCTGTTATCCTAGGTTACGGAGTATTTGGTTTCAGTTAGCTTATTAGTCAAGTAAATTACTTACCAACCAATTTATTAAAAATCAAACACTTGCTTAAAAGTAAGGTAAAGTTTAAATTTTTGATCGATTCCCTTCAAGGGTAGAGATGGCAGTAGGTCGTTCTGGGCCGGTCTGCGTGTTTTCCCCCCACCCCCCAAAATGGCCCGGCCAAGGCACGGCTATTGGGCCGACCGTGCCGTGCCCAAAAGCACCACCCCCGCCGCAGCGTGCATGC
>JAOWBH010114984.1:0-22871 GCA_028566215.1 Silene coronaria | reverse complement strand
TTTTGTTATTCATTCATTTGACATTGGATTTATTCATTGTAATTGTTAAACAAGCTTTTAATAAATTATTTCTTTATTGTTGGTTTGATATTTACTACCTCGGGAAACCGAGACAATGACACCATATTTACTGGTGAAGGTCTTTATGAAGTCTCCCTAGTAGGTGGGGTGTTACTACCAGGCATCAAAACACATGGGGACCAAAAGAGCAAAATGGTGATTTACTAAAAGCCCCAAACTTATGTGGGCTGTTAAACGATGAAATAACAAGATTGAACCATTATATTTCTCGGGTTTGTGATTTAAACTTGATCTTCAATTGGGCTGTTTCAAAAAACCATTCCCCATTTCGTATTGTATTTCATACCAATCTTAACATGCAAATTAAATTACTACAGAAGCTTATATTCATACCAAAACACAACAAAAGCCCAGACGTTTATTGACTAAACAATTGAACATCATATATGGAGCCAAAATTCAAATCTATCATGTTATATGCCAAAATTCAAATTATTTCATAGAGTGTAAACACTGATGACGCTCAAAAACCTCTGATATTCTCATCTACATACCGTATACTAAGAGCGGATCGAATTGAACAATGAACAAGAAGGTCGAATTCAATTTCATAACAAAAACAAGCAAAAATCCATAAAATTATGAACTTTAAAGTGTGCTACAAATCCAAAACTTAAAACAATAATCAACAATAAACAACAATTACATATGATTAATTAAAAAAACCGATAATTCAACAGCGATTTCGACGACGATACATGAGATTAAATCGGAACCAAAAAATCTAGGGGGCGCGGAAACTTACAATCGACGATCTGGAATCGAGAAATGTCAACAGAAGAAATAAGGGCGGAGAGATCTAGGGTTTTGGAGGGAGGGAAGTGAGAGTGTTTTTTTCAGGTAGGGAATGAGGAGAGAGAGAGAGAGATTGGGCTTGGATAGTGGGTTGGGTAGTGTGGTAAAAGAAACAAGAATTGGATCTTATTATTTTAGGAAGGGGAACTGGTCACTAGGGAAGTGAGTTACGCATTTAGTATACGAGATTGTGACTGATTTTCTATGTGACTTTTGTATTTACATTTCATTAAAATTTGGGATAGGAGTATTATTGGGGATGGATCATTTTTGCATGTACGGTGTGCTTCATCGGAGTGGAGGAATATAAGTCCAATTCAATTTTTTCTTATGTGTTAGCTTACATTTTGTTTGTTGGATTTGATTTAGTATTGTGTACTTGTACTAGTCTAATTCTGATTGTCCATATGGTGTGCTTCATCAATTAGATTAATGTTTTTTTTTTGCTGAAAAATGTACAGGTTAATAATTATTGTTTCAAGTATTTTAAAATCTATAAATTATTTTTAAAAAATTATAAAGTAATACGAGGAGGTTGTTAAAGTGGTTTTTGAAAAGGTAGGTATTGACAAATTTACATAAATTTTTAAGTTCCGATAAGTTTACTCAAGGTTAGTGAAATTAAGCTACTTTTAATAAAGTTTAATAAGATTAATTTAAACTTAGTTATGTTAAATTATATTTAATCAAGTTAACTAAGTTAGGTTAAGTAAGTTTTATAAGATATAGTGAGGACACGTGCCTATCTCTTTTAAACAAACCTCATGAAAAAATCATAGGGACTAGTCGACTGCCTTCATCAAATTGTTGCACGGTGTGCCTCGATTTTCATCCTAAATTATCGCATTTTTAATGTTTATCTTAGGAATCGTTTAGTTCATCAAGTCGTACAATTTATCTAGAAGACCCTAATTCATAGGAATTAGGTTCCTCTATCGAATTCATGTGAATTAGAAAAAAAAATGGTTGGTTGCCAACATAAGAATCTAATTCAACTGGAATTTCAAATCACATAACGGAAGTATGTAAGCCAATTATCCCATTATGTAGGTAAGGTGGAGGTTAGTGATTGAAACTTTGGAGAATTTCACAAGGAGATAAGGTTCAAGCCTCCTAAAAGATCAATTATATGGAGTATTTATGACAAGACTTATGCCTTCTAAACTTCGACTCTGTCATTGTCGGCTGGCTTACCTGATTTACGTGATTTGCAAGCTATCATGTATATCCCAAAAGTTTACCCGTGTGCTCGAAGATAGCGGTTGCGGGTACCCTCGTCCAAAAAAAAACATAAATTTCTAGAAAGTTATAATTCCTCCATTTTGCAAAAATATATCAAACAAACAAATCTTAATTTTTCAATTTCATGGAATTTTGAAAGCTGACGTTTTATTGTGAGTACCAAGCAACTCCTTAATCAAGTAAGTAATAGAGCCTCAAAAATTTCACAAATTCTCACTTGTGACATGCACTATCCGTCACAAGGTAGAGATAGAGCGGATACATATCATATTATCTTAATATGGATACAAGTGCGTCATTTTGTGTGTTTGTTTTTCATATATTTTCTCATTTTATGACTCTTTAACATGGTTATATTCCCAACTAAGCTATTAACATTATAACATATACTCATATGCGACCATGTTTAAGCAATTTTGTTATCATTATAATAGTCTTTCATTTGCAAAATAAATGATTGTTTATGGTTGCATTTAAGATTAAGATGCTTTCATTTTTACACAAATTACACTTTTTGCATTGTGACTATCTGAGTTTATATATGCGACCATGTTTAAGCAATTTTGTTATCATTATAAGAATCTTTCATTTGCAAAATAAATGATTGTTATTATGGCTACATTCACTACAAAAAAAGCGGGAAACTGACGGAAAAAATCCGTCAGTAAAGGCCCTTTTCCGTCAGGAAATACGCTTTCCTGACGGATTTTCCGTCATGCTTTTTCGTCACTTAAAAATTTATCCTGACGGTTTTTTCGTCAATAATATATTACTGACGGATTACTGACGGATTTTCAGTCAGTATGGTCAAGACAGTGTTGACTAGAAGTCAACACGATGTTGACCATCCTGACGGATTTTCCGTCAGGAATATAACACTCCTGACGGAAAATCCGTCAGGATGTTGACTATCCTCAGTCAGGAGTGTTATATTCCTGACGGAAAATCCGTCAGTAGTACTATATTACTGACGGAAAATCCGTCTGGAACTGAAAAAAGTCAACAAAAGTTGACTTTTCTGACGGAATTTCCGTCAGAAAAGTCAATATTTCTGACGGAAATTCCGTCAGGATTGTTGACTTTTCTAAAAAAAAATTTTTTTTTTTTTTTTTTGTAAAATGTATTTCTCATTCATAAATCAACAATTACAAAACAAAACCCACTAAACAAGGATTTTATCTAGCTAAATGACTAATAACCTCCTCCTAGCATAACTTTACAGCCAATCATACAATATCCGAACAATAATTCCAAGCCAATCATACAATGACTAATAATTCCAATCCAACCATTCCTGGGTATCTGTTAGGTATGAATAATGTCATATACTCACTTATAGTTCAATGTTATGAAGCTTCTGTTTGGTTTAATGTTTAGGACCTGAACATCGGTCTTGCACTGTGGCTGGCTGCTGGAGGTGATGGCTGGGTGTATGAGGCAGAGACCTATTCTGAGCATGAAGCTTGTCCCCGCTTCAAATACAAGTCTGAAGCAAGAATATTATTAGTTGGGTCTGGCGCTGATGAGCAATGTGCTGGATATGGTAGACATAGAACCAAATACAGAAACAGCAGGTAATTTCAAGTTATTCAGCCCTGTCAAGCACATACTCCCGCTGTTTTAGCAGGTTGTATACATATTTTTTTGGACCATTCCAACAAAGCTATATATAGTTTGGTTTTAGGTATAGGTATTTATCACAAACGACCAAAATGCTCAAAATGGCCCCAACCCCTATTGTACCACTTTTTAGGCTCTTTTACAGTTGAAGGACATAAAAGCTACGGAGCACTTCCCAACAAAAAAATTTGGGAGAGACGGTCTCTCATTAAGTTATTGAGTGACCACTCTTCCGTACCCCTTTCTCTTTTTTTTCGTGAACCTTTTCTTTGTTGATCGTGGTCCAAAGTCACTTTTCTATTTCATTCATAATGACGGTACCCATCTTATCTATAATCGTGATGCAGACCTTTTAAATTACATGTGGAGCTGTAGCACCATGTTTTCTTTAAGTTGTAAAATGGTCTCTCAATCCGTCTCTTAGTGACTTTACACAACCCCACTTCAGATCTCCCTTTTAGATACATCAATATCTGCCTCTCTCCTAGATGGCCCTCTATCAGTTCGTTGGAAGTTCAAAATTACTCCACTAAGAAGGGTCTTTGTGAAAAACAGTCATTTCAGTGGTTGGAATCTCCTCGGCATTTGTCAGTCAGCTTTTGAATAAAAAAGAAGCAGCAATATTTGAACTCTTCAGATTTTCTCAGGTTGTGTTACATTAATTTTGTTTTATCGATTTTTTTTCTTGCTATGATCTCAGTTGGCTTGGCTTGCATGAGGAAATGAAACTGGATATGCAGAGAATCTGGAAAAGAAACTTAGGGAGAGATGATAGGTGCATTGCTGACAATGGAAAGGAGGTATTGCTGGAGTTCTTCTCATAAACTAAGCATGATCTCTCATTCCGTGTCATAAAACCTAAGTTCCTTTTTTTTGTAGGCAAGATTTCCATTTCTGGACGAGGACGTTATAAAGGTTTTACTTGGTTTTCCTCTGTGGGAGATTGCCAACCTCGATCAGCCTAGTGGAACGGGGGATAAGAAGATTTTGAGAGAGGTGGGTATACAACTATACATATATGTTGACTGTGTCAGTACTCAATATCAGTGGCGGACCGAGGGGTGCGCACAGCACCGCACGTGCGCACCCTCGGTTTCTGGATTTGAAAAAAATAAATCCAAAGATTAGTATGTATAGTATTTGCGAGTCATAAAAATCAATATGTAAGTTGTGGCACATTGGATAAAACTGGTTGTTTTTAGTTTGGTGGTGCGTGTTCGACTCCCCATACCTCCTTTTTCCTTTTCTCCATCTTCATTAATCATTTTTATTTTTCTGTCTTTATTAGTCAGTACTCTAAGACTTGCGGCCATTTAATATTTTAATGAATTATTATTGGAACCCCATTATGATCCTCAATTTTTAATTTTGTGAATTACAAAGTATATTCTAGGGGGAATTTGATCTATTATAATAATTTTGTTTTAGTTCTTTCACTGAAAATTTAGATCCTTCTAAATAAATTAAAATTTGGGTTGGTTTGTCTCCATGTCATTTTTAAATCCACTTTTTATGATTCAAAATCAAATTTTCATTGTATATATATTGAAGTTTCACCGATCGGCTCGCTTTAGTCGCTTTGACTTTATTGTCTCGATTGAAAAGTGCACCCCCACCGTATGAATCTTGGGTCCGCCACTGCTCAATATTGCATGTTAATATTCGTGTCATGTGTGAATGACATCATGTTCATCTTATGCTAGTAGCTTAGTGCTGCTATTTGTATTGCGAGTATAAGTGTATAAACTATGTTTATCTGCATAACAGGTCACAAAAACCATAAAACACGATGTGAAATGACTCAACTTATACTCGAGTGATCCAATCTGTAACCACGAACTCGCAATGACATACCCATAATAACCCGAGAACACACCTGAAAAAAATCCTGGAAGACCTTGACATGTACCTGATTGGAATGACCTACTTTTTAGTTCTTAGCTGTATCCTAGAACACACTTGACATGTTATCAAATTCTATTTAAGAATTGTTCACGTAAACGGGCAGTAAGCCTCAATTTGCAGCAGTTCAGAAATATGTTTTGAGATATTTTCCGGTATGCTTATGCTAATATCATAATTATCTAGTACTCAATACTTGCCATTTCTCTTCTCTGTGTCAAGGTTGCGAGGTTGCTTGGAGTCTATGAAGCGGCTGCTCATCCCAAACGAGCCATTCAGGTAATCGCTTTTTGACTTGCTCATACTGAAGGTCCTTTCTAATTAAGCAGTTGAGCTTAAGATGCACGTATCTTTAACACACAAGACTGGCATTTTTGTATAGATGCATTAGTTAAGTTTCACTCACAGGATCTGATCTTTGGTGTCGAGCATGCATAACTCTACTCCGTATTTCAAAGGATTTCCACTTTCTCCCAAGTCCTGTCTTTCCCTTTTCTTCTCTTCACACTTCATTTTATTTTTCGTATTCCTTTGATCACAACGTTTCATACTTTCATTGTGGCTGACCTAAAATCATTAGGGACCAGTCTCTCTTTATCTCTCGTCAAATTTCTGCGAATTATATAATTGAAAGATGGAACCTACATTTGCACTCAGATTTACTATTCCAAAGTCTCCAAAGAAATCGTAGTTAACCTTTGTTCTATTTATTGCACGTTAACTTGAACTAAAACTAATCTTTGTTGGCTCAGTTCGGCTCAAGAATAGCACAGGAATCGAACAAGAGAAACTTTGGCAGCAATCGCGCTGCAAATCAAGTATCTGCTGGCAGTGTATCGTTTTACAGGTCATCGAGCTAGCCAATTGTTGTATTCACCCGACAGATGGATGGATTATCGTACTGACCTAACTGGACGCTTTGAGCATATTCTAGTTTCAAGCTCAAGTGTTCTACCAAAAGTTAGATGACAGTATGTAGTTGGGCAAATTTTGGAATCGGAAGACTGACTGGCGAGCAAAATGTCGTTTAAGTTTTGCTTGTTTGCAGGAAATCCGTATGTTTAATTGGAGTTTTATTTTTTCAAAGCCTTCTGTGGCGGTCACAGGCCTGTAGATTTATACCAGTTTAAATTTTAATCATATGGACAATGCAATTTGAAGAACTTGCGTCTTTTGGGTGCTAACATGTTATGTTACTCCGGCATTTCACTTTAGTTGCGTGTTTGACACTTGTTGCCGGGTCAAAGTAGCACAGCTAACATGACATGGTTTTATCCTGAACTTGAGTCGCACTGCTTTAAATTCAGAATCGAGAATCGAGATTACGTTGCTTGGAGCTTAAATGCGTAGAAACTGCTGATTGTTCTCAGCATCAGTGCTAAAGTTGATACCACAAAACTGTCCGAAACATGACTTTGGCTAACCAAACCAGTGTAGATGAACCGATATTGACTTAACCTGATTGTTTAAAACCGGAAATCAAGATGTTAGAATTTCATTATAACCTTACACGATCCATAATACATTTTAACAAGAAATGCTTATTATAAATCCGGTTTTTATTCCTTTCGTAATAATCTTGATCCATAATACCAATTCTTTGTCAACGATAAATCAAAAACAATGGAAGGACCGATAAAACACTGGACTCAAATAGATTCATGAGCAACCTTGTTAGTTATTACTATGGGACTATAGATGAGCAGGAAAACTGAACCCCTTTTATAACCCGAAAGTGTAACCCAAACTGAATTAAAATGAAGGCAAAACCCTTAAAACTAAATGTGCAAAATTAAACTCTTTTTTTCGGTGTAAAAGAATCCCACGTAGCCATATGAGCAATATTATTAATTTATTACTGACGGAATTTGAACCTTGGTCTCGCGATTAGCCCGTCTCATGAGTCTTGACTCTGCCCGTTAAACCCGACCAAAGACAAACATTACCCTTTGTTTTGTTTTCCGCAACATTAGCAAGTGCGAAAGAAAAATGGAGAGCAATGGTGAATGGAGAGCAGAGGAAGCCATTGCAGGAAACAGTGAAGCTCTTGAAGCTCTCAGAGAACTTATTATTTACCCACTTCATTACTCTTCTCATGCTCAACTCCTTGGTCTCAAAGTACTCTTCTTTCTCTCCTCTCTTGTTTTAAGTTTAAGACGGATATGCCCGTCTTTTTTTTTAACAATGTATAATTTCATTCTGAAACTATAAAGTTATGATCTTTTTTACAGTGGAGACGTGGGCTGTTGCTCTATGGTCCTCCTGGTACTGGTAAAGTATGTTCCTTTCTTCTTTATATGATCTCATATTTAATGGATTACTCGCTGTTGTCGACGGTAGACACCCGGGTTAACACCGAACAACAAAACATTTGAAAGAATGTTTCACCCAATAATTGTTGATTGACTGTTTAATTAAGTTAATGGGTTGATTAATTATGGATGTATCCCATAAATCCATAATCTTAGAATACCTTTTGTACTACCTTCCTACTTTGATTAGTATACCCCTCACAAAGAATAAAGAAGGTAAATGAATGATTGAAACGGAGTGAGTAATGCTGAAAAGCTGGGATTTGTAGTATGGTGAAATGGGATACTCCTAAAAAAATTAAATTGTCTGTGTTTTGAAATATGAATTTGTGATGAAATGAGTTATTAGCAAGTGTTGCGATTATGTGCATTTATGTGCTAGCTAGGATTGTTCATGTTAATTGATATCCTGTTACTTTAATTACTTGTGCTTGAAAATAATTGAACTAGTGCATTGCAATTTATGTTCTATGTTGTGTTTTGTTGTTTGAATTGCAGACGAGTTTGGTGCGTGCGGTGGTCAAGGAGTGTGATGCCAGGCTGACTGTGATCAGGTTTGTCATAGCTATTTGGAGTTTAAATTTGCTTAGTAGTTTTGTCATCCCATAGCATGGAAGCCACATTTCCATTATCATTAAAGATTCATTCTTCTTTGGCCTTGGAATATGATTGAATAAAAGAAAGGGGCGCATTCAAATGTCTATGCTTCATGTGTTGTGAAATAGCAGTCAATCAATAGAATTTTGGATGTAATTTCCGTCGTATGCGCATCCATATTCCCAAAAACATCTTATTCTGCCAATATATTTTATTGATATCGTTGGGAGCAATTGTCTCTGAACCTTTGGGTGTAATGATTTGTGTTTTTGATTTTCCATCACGCGTTGATTCTTATCTGCACTTGCTTTGCCTGCAGTCCACATACTGTTCATAGAGCACATGTAGGAGAAAGTGAGAAAGTCCTTCGAGAGGCTTTTACGGAGGCATCTTCTCATGCAAAGTCAGGCAAGCCTTCAGTTATTTTTATAGATGAGATTGATGCTCTCTGTCCTCATCGTACTTCTAGGTACGTGAAGTGGTATGCAATTATGCATATACGTGTATGATATATTGGAATTTGACATTTTGATTTTGGACTGGTAAATAAATATTTTCTACGACTTCATAGCCTACTGGCCCACTATGCCTGTTTGCAAGTTAATTTTTGTTTCTCAAAGGTTAAACAAATTCAAGGGGTTTGGATGAATATGTTGTAGAAAATTCGATTTGGAGACAAGTATAATTTCGCTGTTGTCGGAATATCTCACTTGAATTTAATTACACCAAATGGTAGCAGATGAAATTCATGACCAAGGGTGGCATAATTCTTGTATAAGAGTCTTGATTGTTTATGAAGAATAACTCATAGAGTTTGAAGCGTTAAATGTGAATATCTTGCTCATGATAGCCTTAGATGTTTTCTTTTTATATATATACTGAATAAAAGTGGGGCATGTCATGCAGAAGGGAACAAGATGCTCGTTTGGCCTCTCAACTTCTTACACTTATGGACTCCAATCAGGCCACGTCATCTGTCCCTCCTTTTGTCGTGGTCGCATCAACTAACAGGTTGTTCTTCATACTGATATCCACTCTTATATTGCTCGCCTAGTCTCTTATACATACATTTTTAATCTCTTAATCTTTTGTAATTTCTTATGCTGTTGTCGAGTCATCGTCTTCACAAGTGACAAATAGTGAATTAGCTATGTATTAATGTTCAATTATCCCTTTTGGTCATGGTAGTATTAGTATGAATGCTTTTGTATGTCACACTGTTGCTAGCTGAAAATACAAAGTGCTGATAAAGTCATTGACTGGTGGTGATGGTACTCATTACTTAGGTTCCAACCGGTTAGCGTCAAAACTGCCTTTGTTTCTCCCTTTACACTAAAAACAAACTTCAAAACCTGGAAATTTGCTAATTCCTTTCTTTTTAACTGGTTTGTTTGAGATAGTAATAGGGGAATCCTGAATCCCAGTGAGTGTGCGATATATCTAAGCAACTCCACTTTTGCATCTCAGTGGCTTATTGTTCATTTTCATCCCGTTTGTTAGCCTACCTCAAATCATAGTGTGTTTCAGCTTGGTCAAGCTCTGTGTTAGCCTACCTTAAATCATTGTGTGTTTCAGCTCTCCAGTTTTTGCTCTCTCTGCCGTAACATTTAAATTTAGCTCTGTATGGAGCTATATTTGAAGTCTTGAACTGAAATTTTGGATTTTTTTCCTGTTCATTTATTTGGAAAATCTATAAATCAAATTCACATGTTTGGACTAATACTAATTACTGCGTACATTCGACCCCTCCCTTTACCCTGCAATTTGCGGGAGCCATTGATGCACCGTGGTAATGTTGTTGTTGTATTTGGACTAACACTAATTGCTGGTGTCAAAAGGGTTGACGCTATTGACCCAGCATTGAGGAGATCGGGACGTTTTGATACTGAATTTGAAGTTTCAACTCCAAATGAGCATGAGCGCCTACAGATCCTGCTGGTGAGCCTGGCTTTTGATCAACTGACATTTCATGTTTAATGTAGAGAACACCTAAAATAAGATATTTTGCCATAAAATATATTTTTCGACATGAAGGGACTAAGGCTGTGTGACTTATCGTTGTTTGTATTGCAGCTTTACACTAGAAAGCTTAGACTTGACCCTGGTGTCGACTTGCAAGCATTAGCTGCCTCATGTAATGGATACGTTGGGGCTGATTTGGAAGCTTTATGTCGTGAGGCCGCAATGTCTGCTGTACAAAGAGCAACTCAATCAAGTGATGATGGTTTATGGTGCATCATAGAAGATGACTGGAAGGCTGCAAAGTCTATTGTGGGCCCAAGCATTACAAGAGGTGTGACTGTTGATATACCAAAGGTGTCTTGGGATGATATTGGAGGCCTAAATGATTTGAAGGTTGGTGCACTATGAGCAATGTTTTTTTAAGTGTAAGAGTGACCGTGAAGTAGATGATGTGTCTGAATAAAGATGAATGTTAAGTTGCCTTTTTCGTCTGATGCAGAACTGAATTAAACTCAGGATAGTAAGTGTCACTACGGGAAAGAGAATGGAGCTTTAGGTTTTAAGAGCATCAATTAATGACCATTTTGGATGATAATTATTCCGAGATGTTAGAAGAGCATACATGATCCCTGAGAAGGAGAACCTAGTAGTTTATTTTTTGTGACATGTTGCACGACTGATTTTAGACAATATATGTTTCACAAACTGTTGTAGCCTGTAGATCTGGTGACATTCAAACTGATTTTACAAACAAGAAGTGTTTATTAGGGGATTTAGGACTACTTTCAGAACATTGTGTTTGATTTTGATGTGTTCCTCGGATGGTTTACAGAAAAAGCTTCAACAGGCAGTTGAGTGGCCTATTAAACATTCTTCTGCATTTTCAAGGATGGGCATATCTCCAATGCGAGGAATTCTTCTTCATGGACCTCCTGGATGTTCAAAAACAACCCTTGCTAAAGCTGCAGCTCATGCAGCTCAAGCTTCCTTTTTCTCACTTAGGTAACTTTTAACAGTGCTTTTTGCCTTTTACGGTGAATTTTCTCATTGATGTAATAGCGTTTAGTATTAGATAGTAGCCAGATGGAATGATGCGTGGGTTTTGCTTATGTGTTACTTCTATTTGAATTATGACTTGTAAGATTGAAGTTGTTGATATTGCGTCATAGTAGACACGTAAATATACAGCAATAACATAATTCCATTGCCACAAAGACTCTCACCCATGGGTCAGGGCAAGTTGTGGTGGGTAAGATTTTATGTCGATCGACCCCTTTGTTCGTCAGCACATATAACATGTTTCTAAATGATCAATAATTAAGAAGAATTTACGCCCATTGGTTGCTACTGCATAACATAAGAAGTGCAGACGCTTTTGTGAACCATTCATTGACACTCGTTGTTGACCTACATATAAAGCCAATTTTAAGTGAATAGCCCTTTTAATTTATGCAGTAGGAGCTTGAGAGGAGAGTTAATTGAATATGATCGTGCTTCTTTCTCGTATAGACTCTAAAATTTTGACACCATTCTGAAGTCATCTCTTCTATTTTTTCAAGGTCATGTGGCCGTCTAGTCTAACTTTAACAGGGAGTAATTTTGAAGAATGAACCCACATTAAGTATTTTGTTCCTCAACTGTATGTAAGGAGACTACAACAATATCTTCAATGTAATAGGGCACATTCATATTGCATTTGTGAAGCTAGTCAAGCTGACGTCAAGGGAGAACCATGTTGCCGATTGTTTTTTGTCTACACTTAGTCCATGATATACGATATTAAGGATACAATTCTTTGAAAAAGAACAATGCCAAGGCAGTTTCTGAGATTTTATTTTCCATAGTTTTTTTATGTCATTTTCCATTGAAATAGTCAACCTTTTCACATTGTTTTTCCCTTTCCGGAGTCTTGTACTATAGTTGTGTTCTATGTTAATTAGTTTACTTTGAACAGTGGCGCAGAATTATATTCAATGTACGTTGGAGAGGGTGAGGCTTTGTTGCGGCACACATTCCGGAGAGCAAGGCTTGCAGCACCAAGCATTTTGTTTTTTGATGAGGCTGATGTCATTGCAGGAAGGAGGTTGATCTCTCTATAATATATGTATACTAGCTTTACCTGGAATTGTTTGTTTAATATGTGCGTCACTCTAATTTTTCAATGTCTAATTGTTAGGTATCCTCTAATTTAGATTAGGCACCTAATTCAATGCAAATATTTACGCCATAAAGATATCTCGAAATAGTGATTTCAGCACTGATATCCCTATCATTCTGCATGGTAGTTGCAGCCAGAGGACTGAGAACTATGAACATGGTGGTCATATATAGAACGGTGAATTGCAGTCAGAAGTCACAGAACTAAAGTGATGACTTTTTTTTCTCCTCGTGGGTCCTTTCCTATGGTTTTTGGCGTTTTTCTCTGTTGTGTTATCTGTGTGACATGCAATCTTTCTATTACAATGTCAAACTTAAAAACATTAATGGTTATTGTTCAATTGCAGAGGTGGTAATGCAAGTGGCAATATTTCAGTTGGCGAGAGGCTTTTGTCAACGTTGTTGACTGAAATGGACGGTTTGGAGCAGGCAAAAGTATGTACTAATCTTGGGCTAATTGGAATTCATCTACATTCTACCTATAGAAAGTTTGGCACAAAATTATTTACACATTTTCTTGAAAATCAATTTGTTACCCTGACGAGGGAGTACTCCCTGGGTGGACTTGAGCATGGTCCTACCTAAATAAACGATCAGTTATTTTAATTATTAGGACTGTGATGTACTTTTGTTTTTCTATTATCAACCATGGAGGCAACTAATGTTTCCCGCCAATATCCTGTATATTTGCAGGGAATACTTGTACTGGCTGCCACAAATAGACCTCATGCAATTGATCCTGCTCTTATGCGCCCAGGGCGGTTTGATTTGGTAAATCAACTCTTTATCTCCAATCCGCAAAAAAACTTATATGTGCCTAGGCTGTCAGCTGCAGTAGTTGCATGTTAAGATGCCCATGGTAGGTGGAAATGAGAAGCCTGCGGGTAGAATTAAATTTTATATGTCGATGGGAATTGGCTAGATATTTTTCCTCTCTTGAGATGATGGGGGTTGTTTCATTTTTCAATGGGGCCAATGACTCACTATTCTTTGATTTTGATTATGATGGAAGAACAAATAATGACAATCATTACATATTACGACATAGTGTTAGCTATGCCTATGGGCCATTGCATATTTATTTGTCTTTATATCACAACATTCACAAGGGTAAAGACTACGACACTGCGCATATCTTCTCATTTCTTACCCTGCCGTAGGTGGGACTTGGGAGTCATTGAGTGATTGAGGTATTTGGGTAATGCTGTTGTCGTCGTCGTTGCTATTGAGCCTTTGATTATGCCTGGACATGCCTCTCATTATGTAGAAAAGCAGAGGTTGGGTCAGAGTATAAGATCTGTAAGCTTTGTGTAGAAATGAGACTCACTGAGCCTTTAGCAGTCTCGGAATTATTGCTAGGGTTATATGTAACGTCAAGAGTTTATTCCCTTATGGGATATGCCAACAACTATATTGTCTAGGTGACTCAAAGGATCTCACCAATATGGTGGGGTTGTTTTAGATGTATGCTACCTTATCTAGTTAACGAATAGACTGTTGCCTTGTGACCTTTATTGGCGAGATCGCATCATATGACTGATACTTTGCAATAAACTTAGTGAGAAATTCTTTATCCTATCTAATCCATATTAGTTTGGTAGTAAACTTCCATTTTTCTGGCCATTGACGATGTCGGTCTCGTATCTATTCAGGTGCTATATGTACCTCCCCCAGATACCGAAGCTCGACATGAGATATTGAAAGTACATACAAGAAAAATGAAACTGGAATCCGATGTTGATCTGAAACAAGTAGCAGAAGAAACCGAATTTTTCACTGGGGCTGAGCTAGAAGGACTCTGTAGAGAAGCTGGAATTGTCGCTTTGAGAGAGGACATTTCTGCCACAATTGTGAAAGATAGGCATTTTCAGACCGTGAAAAGTTCCCTGAAGCCCGCTCTGACAAGGGAAGAAGTCGATAGGTACTCGAGCTTCATGAAAAGTTCATCTTTGCAGTTGCATCAGGTCCAGCTGGGGACTGAACTGCCCACTAAAACCAAACCGAAAGGCTACAGTGCTGTGAGTGCGGTCACAGTTGGTGCTCTAAGCTTGGTAGTAGTAGGTGCTGCCAAGTATCTCTCTTGCCGCAGAAGTATAAGCATGTTTGGAACATCAGCTACCTGAACCCGAGAGTTTTTGGATCATGCAATATTCCATTCCAAAATGACAGCCAAAAAGTTAGAAAAAGGTTCAGAATCATTGGCCGTGTTGCATCTGTCCAGCCTTATAGTGACCCGGCTTGACACCAGCCCAATCTAATGTCTCCGTTTGTTAAATGTACAGGTAAAAATTGAAAGCCGTTTGGGTTTGACGGGATACTCAAACTGCATTCTTGACTGGTTGAGATCTTCGATGAAAACCCGCAAAATACATTGCAAGGTATATATGCCGCTAGACAGAAGAAGAGTGCAATTTTTAGAATTGGTATATCATTTTTGAATGGATATGGGTTAGGATTATACCTCCAGCCTCTGCAGCATACATGCAATTTAGTTCAGAGACAATCCGTTTGTAGTATTCTTTCATTTCAGTGAATTCCTTACGTTTTTCAAAATATGCGAGGAGAAAATTGAGAAATGTGAAGAATTCAGTAAAATTGAGACTTGGGAAGATTGTATATTTTGAGGTTCACTGACATTTACCCATTTCCTTTTCTTTTTTTTTTTTAATGCTTGTGTGTGTCAATGACGAGGTCATGAGATAGATAAGAAGATACGTAAATGGGTCAGCGAATCCGGACTCAGAAAGAAAATGTTAGTAGCACACCGCATGTTGTTGTCCATACCAGCCCATGGCCCATGGGACACCCTAAAACAATAATGAAGTGGTAGATGCCAAATGAAGAACAAAAAAAAATAGTGGCCTACCTTGGGATTTGATTCTTGTTGCTTTTCTCACACTATCATGGATCCTCAAGTTTCTGTTTGTATCTTAAGATAAAACGAGTCAAATATGCACACACTTTTACATAGGAGTATAACGAATCTCTTGTTAGTTCCTAATCAACGAGTACAAATCTTATTAGCATCAAACCATAACTAGTCTATCAAAAGTCATAATTTTGTTGTCGACAGTTTAATTAACTGAGATGTATAATCAAATAATTAAGACGGAAAGCGTAATATTTCCGTCTGTTTGGTTGTCGACAGACGACAGACGACAGGCATCATATTTGGACGTGACAAGCAGACCCCATGAGTACATGAAACATGACATAGCATCACTAACCAGAAGCAGTGAATCAGAACAGTCGCTACCATCACGTTATTGCTGTGCTCCTTCCACCTTCTTTTTCTCCTCTTTCTTCAAATAAATGTTCTTTATCCACCGATTTAATCAATCATTCTGTAAAGATTAATCCTTTATTACCATAAAGTATAAAGATTACTCCTTTATTAGCAGTAACATATTGCAAATTTTACGATGAGACCGTCGATATGGTGCCTACCATATTATACGATAAAACGTGACCATTTTATATTAAAACC
The DNA here is from genome assembly GCA_028566215.1 of Silene coronaria. NCBI lineage: Eukaryota > Viridiplantae > Streptophyta > Magnoliopsida > Caryophyllales > Caryophyllaceae > Silene > Silene coronaria. The sequence continues at coordinate 6,716 of JAOWBH010114984.1, read as the reverse complement.
GTCACTGTTTATCATAAAGTGATCAGTTTTTGTCTGTTATACGACAATTGCACACAATTCAAAATTCACGTCACATAATTATTGTTGTATTACGTTTTTCAAAATTCCCATCACATAATTCGAATATAAAAATCTATTCTTTCCCTCCTATACAAATATCCCATTTGCCATTTCATATCTTTGCCTCAGATATCTCCTTCCTTTGCTTTCCCTCAACCTTCTTGCTTTCACCCATTTCTCAGATCTACCTAGGTACCCTTTTTTAATTACTCCATCTTAAATTCTCATTAATTTTGCTTCATTTCTTTTTTATTTGTATGATTTTTGAATTAATGTTTATGTTTGATTTCTTCAAAAATTTCAAAATTTGTTAACATTTTCTTCTAGCTGTGTCTGTGATGATTGTTTTAACTGCATTTATTTGTGTTAATAATTGTGGGTTGTATGAAATATAAATCCTGGGATTGTCGAATTTTCACCTTTATAATTGATTAGTTTTCCCCTTTATTTTTGTTGCTGTTCATGTTATTTTTGTGGTGAATTTTGATGATCAAGTTTGCTATAACTTACTCCATATTTTATTTGAAGGGTCTTGGTTTTGATTCGGAAACAGCCTTTTTGTGTTGCTAACACTAGGGTAAGGCTGCGTACATTTGATCCCCCTTAACCTACAATTCGCGGGAGCCCTTAAGGCAGTGGGATAATGTTGTTGGTTTGTTGAGGGTAGATCCTTCTATGGATTTCTTGGCGAATTGATCGATATCGCAGTAATGCTTTTAGAATCTTTCTTTAACTTACATTTTGTGAATTGTGATCTTACCTTCTCTAGATCTGTGGTAAAAGAGTCTTTAACATTTCATATCTTGTTAGTTTGAGGGGAGTGATGTTGAGATGTGCATAGAAAGTAAATGCTGAAGGAATCAGTGGCGATTCGCTGTAAATATCGAAAATTTCGAATTGTTTGGTTGACATTAAACCAAGTGTTCAAGTGCCAGTGTGTCCTGTAGTTTAGAAATGTCGAAGTTGGTTGATGCATTGGGTTTGAACAAGTAGTATAAGGTAATGTTCTCTTTGGGAGAGAAACATGTTTTCTTTCTTATCATGCTGCACTTAGCTTCTTTCTGAGTTTTTATATGCACTTACCCTGTCAGGCTGTCATGACCTCGTGTGAACGAACGTTGTTAATGTACAAAAACTCATATGAGGCAGTCTTGCAACCCATTAACACCATTTTAAATGCGGATTGGTCTCAGATACTTGTATGTGATTGTCTCTTACAAGATTCACTATTTCTCTATACTTAACTTGCAAACAATTGACCATTGTTAGGTTTCATAACAAATGGGGCGTGGTGTCAGCAGTGGAGGTGGGCAGAGTTCATTGGGTTACCTGTTTGGAAGCGGAGAACCACCTAAGGCTACAGCTCCAAAGCCTGTTTCTAACAATGCTCCATCAACGACTGTGAGAGAGGCTCCTTCTGCACCAGCAGAAAAGCCTGTCAGTCAATCAGTTGAGGCCAAGCAGTCTCCTGCTATTCCTGCTGGGGTTAATAGGCCTACTAACAACTATCATCGCGCTGATGGTCAGAACACTGGCAACTTCATTACGGTAAGACCATTGCCATAGTAGTTGTCTCCTCTTCCTAATTCAGGGTAAAAGGCATTTAAGAGTAATAGCTACTCCAAACTGTGATATATGACACTTGACAGAAAAGAAAAAAATTTACTCCCCCGCACCCCAAATGTCTGATGAAGACTTTTCAGCGACAAATTCCAGGTCCTTTGGCTAATACTTGTGTCGCCAACAAGAGTAATATTGTGTAATGATTTTGATTGAGGTGTTGGAATTGTTGGACTTTGCGTTCAGATAGCATTCCCCTATATTGGACCAATCGTTTGTGCCTCATATTTAAAAATATGCCTACCAAAAATGTGTCTGGTTTGCCTATGCATGTGCTCCATAAATATTGGTTTCGTGAATGACTTGTTTGATTACTCATGCAGGACCGACCCTCAACCAAGGTTCATGCTGCTCCTGGTGGCGGATCCTCTCTGGGTTATCTCTTTGGTGGCGGCAGTTCTTAAACTACTGTCATTTTATTCTCTTGAAAGGATGTTGCTATTTTTTTCTGGTATTGATGTAAGAGTGAGTTACAAGTGAGTTACTGGGTTATGTAATGCAACTAATGTAAGTTGTAGATTTTCTGAGAGATGTATTTCGGAACCAATCCTTAAGCTTTTAAGCCAAAATGTCATTAGTTTTGATGACCATGTAAGAATGTTGTCTTCAAAGTAACGTACTTCTCTGAGATTCGTTTAGGGACAGATCCACCAACAATAATTTCTGTCAGCTGCCACTTAATGTCCTAATCAACTGAATTACAAACCGAAAAATAAATTTGCAACTCAGGCGAAAATGATAGTGTGTAATAAGAAGCTGCTCAAGTCGCAAAAGATTTTTCTACTTGTATAAAAGTGTTGCCAGCCCGTTGTATACAAATATCATACCTCCAAAATAGGAGCTTCATTACAACTTATGAAGTGACTACTCTAAATCAAGACTGTCACGCCTGTTTCTGTTTCGATTACAAATATCGTACCTCCAAAATCAGAGCTTCATTACAACTTATGAAGTGACTACTCTAAATCAAGACTGTCACGTCCCTTTCTGTTTCAATCCAAAAACTCTTCTAGCAATCTGAAATACACGTAACAAAAACAAGGATTCTATGTCTCAAATTATGCGCAATTTAGCCTGACCTAGTTGGTAGAGGAGGGGCAGGAACGATCCCCCATTTCCGGCGAACAGTGTCCAAATCCTCGTCAAAGTGGCGCTCATAATACAAGCACATAAGATCTGAGCAATTCATTCCAGCACGGAGAGCCCAGGGAAGGTAATGTTGAAAAAACAGGGATCTTTGTTTAGGATTGAATCTTGCTGAGCCTCCTATGACTGACATGAAGCACATTGGAAGCTGCATTTGCTGAAACTCTATGACCTTCAAAGCCGACTCGCCCATTAAGTTGGTAGGAAGTCCAAAGAGGGTGTGCCAAAAATCATGAACTTCTCGGGCCCGCATTGCCACATATGCTAGCTCCTCAGTATCCATGAATCGTACAGGTGGCCTGTCGTCTGGAGAGAAGTTCCTGGACCCCATGAACTTCGCATATGCTGCTCCAAAAGTGTTTTCAGGTAGCTCCCATGCGTGCCCGACATTTGCTGATATAATTCGTGGTCTTTCCAGGAGTACCGCCTGAATATATAGAAGGCATTAGATAGTCATTTAGAAAAATTACTAAGGACATCTCAACCACAAACCAAGGCATTTGAAGTGAAAATAGATGATTATTGCCAATCTACCTAAGTTGGTTGGTTTGAGTGGTAAATCCTATGCGCTTCTCATCTCTTCACAAGTGGTTAGCGGTCCAATTCCTAACTCTTGTGAATGGAATCAAAGACGAGAGAGGTATACCAAATAACTTGCCTTCATTATCCCAGAAGTGTGTACGTAGGTAGGGATACAGTCAACAGAAAAAGAGAAAAATAATAAATGACTCTCATAATCTAAATCCATTAAGAACTGTAGGCCTAGAGATGAATGAACAGTATATCCTTTTATTTAGAAATGTTGCGACCATAACACAAGTTTCACAACAGCAATATCAAGTTATTTTTACGGCTCACGGAAGCTTGTCTAAGTAGCTAATTACAGCAGCGAACTTGTGAATGAAACCAAATATGGAATAAGTCTGCCTTTAATTTGACACACCCACAAGCCCACCCATCCACGCGCACGCACAGATGCACACACGCACAATGCTATGACCAACACAGGTTTCACGGTAGTACTATAAAATAAGTTGTTAGATCACCCACACCCACACCCACACCCACCCACACAAACAAACAAGTTGTTAGGGCACACAAAAGCTCCACTGAATAGTGAAGTCCCAACGGACAGAACCTGTGCTCTTCTAAAAGAAACTGAAGAAAACCACAAGATAGTCCGTTACTTTGACTTGAAGACACAAGGAAAGAGCAGGCTAACATGAATAAACAGCTACCATGATCGGCACTATATTCCCAAAAAACTACACAATTTATTCAGCATAAGAATGACAACCCAACACCAAATATCTGACTAACCAGGTAAACTAATGAACATTTTAAACAGGATGAAAAAATTGGTGTGATACAGTAAACTAAAAACATACTCTGCCTTCAGGGTCCCTCTTCATCCTTTCAAGAACCCTTTCAAAAGCAGGCTTCCCAGTAGTCTCTCCCAAAGCTGCTATGAGGTCTGCTCTTCGTGGGTCTAATAATGCACCAAAGGCCGAACCAACAGCAACTGCAGCCTGCTGCCAGCCATTAAGCCGGACACGAGCACCACCTAGCATGGATGCCAATTAACTCACTGCAAGCCAATGCCACTAACTTATCATTACTAGACAAAAATTATTATGTGGCAGATTATGTAACATATGAAGTGTAAAAAAATAAACATTTCTTATGGAGATTTAGAGACCAATAGCAGGGATTTAGATCCATTTTCCATCCACGTCTTCCGACCATGGAAAGGTTGGTTTATTAAAGCGGAAGTAAAATGAATTCTTCCGTTTATCTTCCCTCCCCTTCTCCAACCCCATATCGAAAAAATGGATATAGTCTTGCTTCTCCAAATCAATGTGTTAATACAAGCTTAATTCATCAACAAATGCATCTGACATTTCAAGCTGATCTTTAGTTAAATAGATTTGCCTAAATACTACAGATGGACGAGAACTCTTCATCAGCTCCAGGAAAAAAGTAATCCAAAATCAAATGAAGCATTTTTGCCAATTGGGCGTGGCATTTCGACAGACAATTAATCATGAGAGAACAACTCATCAATAAATGATAGTTTAAGTTGTAAACTTGAATAGAGAACTATAAGGGGTAATTTAGCTCAATTGTTGTCCAAGGATTAATCATTCATCCATTTCGGTCTTCCTAAGGATTGGAGAATTCATACATGTTGGTAGCTCCTTATGTTACATTTAAAGTCCATCCTTGTTTCGAACTCATATCACTAAGATATCATTTCAACAAGCGCGGAGCGCCATCAAAAAAAGAAAAAAAAATCTAATGATCCAAATGCCCAAGTAGCCAATACTCCCTCCCATTCAATCCGTTCTTACGTTTTTATTCTTTTGTGAAGAGCCTTTTAATGAAACATAAAGAATATGTTGAATGGGAGGGAGTATAATATTTATGTCAAGATAAATTTACTCGAGCTTAAACCCTTAAACCCTTAACCGAACAAGTAAACATTCACAATCGGGGTCCAACTCGAAAAATCGCTCTCCAATCAATCAAAACCAGTGCTCATGAACTCAAAAAAAAAACATGCCTCATCTATACAAAAGCAGCCTTCCAACAGCAAAATGTGAAACGGGAAATGCAAACACAAAATGCAATAAAGATTGTATCTTTGTAAGTTTGACAGAGATAAATTAATCAATTACTCTTTCCGTCTCAATCATTTGTTTACATTTTTCATCCTTTGTGCCGGATATTTTCAATAAAGATAAACAAATGATTGGGACAGAGGTAAACAAGGGTTCAACAATACCGTAACCATTTGTTTACCTTTTTTTATTATTTGTGCGGGGTATTTTAATCAAAGGTAAACAAATGATTGAGACGGAGGGGGTAAGAACGATTTAAACCCATAAAAGTTGTGCAAACATCACAATTGTGAATCAAGAAGAAATTGCAAATCGAGGAAATTGATTTACTGTGACACGAATTGTGCCAACATAAAATTAATTGGAAATATTAAATAGCAAACTAAAAAAAGAGAAAGGATGGAAAAGTAAAGGGAACTAACAATGCAGAGAATAGCCTACGTGGCCAGTCGACGTCGCCGGAAGAGTGGTAGGATCGGTGGCGGAATGGGATGATATGGGTTCTGTTTGTTTTACTTATTTTGGCTTGTATTGTTTTGGATGGGCTATATGATATCCCTATTTAGTCCGTAACTCCGTATTGATGTTGCGGTGTCGGCCTGCCAGGTAGGATTATTAAGACGGTAAAATTTCCTCGTTGATTTTAACACTGCAATTTTATGGCTTGAAGTTGAGAAGTTGGTGCATGGTGAATCAGGTAAAGACGTAAAGTAAGTAACCTTTTACTTCATCTAAGTGCTTATAATCGGTCATAGGTATGACTAATTTTGTTTTGCTTATATACAGCTTGTTGAAATCGTTTTTAACTTGAAAGTACTATACTTTTGCATGTAATATTTATTTATTTTAGAGTAAATTAAAAATCACTCTTTTTTAAAATTCTGTTTTTCAAAATTATTCCCTTCTAAATAAAAATTCAAAAATTATTCCCTTAAAATGCGTTTTTATGAACTTATTCCGTATGTGACTTAGTCAATTTATATTTTGAAAGGTATAACAATGAAAAATAAGTTCAAAAACAGATGGAATAAGTCATCTAAGTTAAAATTTTGAAGCGATTGATTTTTAATAAAAATGCATTTTAAGGGAGTAAATTTTGAATTTTTTTTATAAGAGAGTAAATTTTAAAAAACTGAATTTTAAAAAGAATAATTTTTAATTTAATTTGTATTTTATTGAATGATATCATTTTATTGATTCTTGATTTTTTTTATATGGAGTGTGACTACTAACTATGGATGACAATGTACTCGGTATTTGACTTTGGGT
>JAOWBH010114763.1:0-14016 GCA_028566215.1 Silene coronaria | reverse complement strand
CCCCCCCCCCCCCCCCCCCCCCCCCCCCCCCCCCCCCCCTCAATATCAGTGTGACACAGAAGCATTTCTTTCTTGGATGCTCTGAATAGATCCATTCAGACTGCTACTAAGAAATGAGGTATTGGAAGATGGTCTTTTCCTCCCATGGACCATGATTAATTTTGGATTTTGGAACATGAGGGGATTGAATAGTCCAACAACGTAGAAGGATGTGAGATGGTTTGTGCATCAGGATGCTATTGGGCTATTTGGTCCCTTAGAGACTAAGTTAAAAACTCAATCTCCGAAGATAGTTTATAATAGTGTATGTGATGGTTGGTCTATTACTACTAATAATGGGTATCATAAAGGTGGGAGAGTCTGGGTTATTTGGAATCCTAATGTGTTTATAATACATAACACTAGTTATGATCCTCAATTTTTTCATATGTCTGTAAGTGAAGTAAGCTATAGTTTACAATTTTCTATTACCATGTTCTATGCTTTTAACAAGGTGGATAGGAGGCTCCCCTTGTGGGATGGACTGAATGGTATTGCTGCTAGGATGAATGGACCATGGTTTGTGTGTGGTGATTTTAATAATGTTCTCGGGCCTTGTGAGAGTTTAGGGGGCATTGTTACTGCTGCTGAGTTGTCCCTTTTCAGAACTGTTTGGATAATTGTGGCTTGATGGAAATGTGTAGTAGGGGCTGCTTTTTTACCTGGAATAACAAGCAAGAGACTTAACTCGCACTTATAGTAGATTGGATAAGTGCCTCATAAATAATGATTGGTTACTTATGTTTCCTGATGCAACTGCCAATTTTTTGCCTGAAAGGTTTTTTTTATTTTTTTATCAAAATCCTTGTGTCATTAAGAATGTAGCCGATGAGGGAAGGGGCATGGCTCAATTCAGATACTTCAATACGTGGAGCACTATTCCTGAGTTCCATGAAATAGTTTAGGAGGAGAGGGATGTTCTAGTCAAGGGTGTGAAAATGTATAAGGTGGTGCTGAAATTAAAAACATTGAAGAAATGGTTATAGAGATTAATAATGAATTGTTTTCTCATATAGAGAAGAGTATCATGGTTGCTATTGCTTTGTTATGTGATCTCCAAAAGAAACTAGTCTTGGATCCCGGTAGCAAGGGTTTGATTGATTTAGAAAGGTGTGCTGCTGATTCTTACCAGTTATTATATACGGCTAAAAGTAGTTTCCTGGCTCGGAAGGCAAAGGTGGGGTGGGATATGAAGGAAGATGGTAATATCTTCTACTTCCATTGTAGAATTAAAGGCAAGAGTGCAAGAAATAACGTATTACAAATAACCGATAAGATTGGCCAGCACAAAGAGTAATGACATCCATGAGGCTTTTGTTGACTATTACAAGCAGTTGTTGGGTGTTTCAGGTGTCGCTACTGATGTTCATAAGCCCACTGTTCAATATGGCCCTACTGTTGACAGTGAGCTTGTTGGTATTGTGTTGAAGCTTGTTTCAAAGGAAGAGAATATGAAGGTTTTGTGGGAGATTCCTAATGATAAGGCCCCTGACCCGGATGGTTATTCAAGTAAATTTTTTTAATGATACTTGGTCTCTTGTGGGAGATGACATAACTTTAGCTTTGCTGGATTTCTTCCATTCTGGTCAGGTTCTTAGATAAGTAAATACTACTACCATTACTCTTATCCCTAAGATTGATGCGCCTAAAACTAACATGTACTTTAGACTCATTGCTTGCTGCAATGTGGTCTATAAATGTGTTTCTAAGGTCATTTGTGCTAGACTTAGTGCTATTTTACCATTAGTTCCAACCAAGGTGCCTTTGTGAAGGGTAGACAAATTGTGGAGAATGCTCTAATTTATCAGGATTTGGTGTGACTTTATAGGAGGAAGAGTATGTCTCCTAGGTGTATGATCAAATTGATCTAAAAACCACCTATGATTCAATTGAATGGGATTATGACTTGTGTGTCTACTCCTTCATATTCTATCAATCTTAATTGACATAAAGCTGGTTTCTTTAAAAGGAATAGGGGTTTGAGGCAGGGGGATTGTAATACTCCGTATTTCTATACTGTGGTACTCGGTCAAGTATCTCTTACTTAACCGAGTATAGTAAGTCGAGTAGAGTTGGAGGATGACTAGGAGATTTGATTGATACTGTCTTTGAGTAACTCAGTCAAGCTGGTGCGCCACTCGAACAAGTAGGCCTCACTCTGTCGAGTGACTGAGGACACTCGACCGAGTGTCCGGTCTAGGGGACGTTTTTCCGCGGTCTGATTAATGTGATTAAGTGGGGTTATATAATCATTTTGTCAGTTTCTTAAATGCCATTTTAACATACATCATTTTTAAAACACTCTTTAATCACCCTAATTATCACCTCAGCAAGGATTTGGCATTTTGGTCGTCCGATTCATCTCTATTTCTCAATCGATTGCATAGTAAGTCTTGATCTATAGTCATTGTTCGTTTTACATTTGTTTTAACCCTAACTTGGGATGATTAAGGGACTTTGGTAGTATTTTATGAGGAATATGTAGTAGTTATAATCATATTGTTGATTTAGGTGACAATTTCATTGAAGAGCAATTCTAGTTGATTTTTGTTGTTTCCGGATTGCTATAAAGGTCGGATTTCCTACTCAGTATGCTATGTGTTGCTATGAGATGTGTTGTGATTATTGTGATGTTGTATATTGGTATATATAATGCTGGTATTGTTGTGAAACCATTGTCGGAAGATGGTCTTCACCGCCATGTTTCGCCCATAGTGGCTCCCGTCACAGTGGGATGTGCACATTAATGATCTGGGTTTGCTCGTTGCGATGATCGGGAATTTTGGTTGTTAGGCTATTGTCTCCCATCGGCAGGGGTGGATTACTTGTTGCGATGGGTAATTCGGCTGGGCTATTCACTGCGGTGAGTAGTCTTGTCCGAGTTGCGGTTCGGACACTGGTTCTCGGAGTTTGAAGATGAATCATGTTGGCTTGGTTATGTCGTGATTTTATTGTGTTGGATCGTATACTGACCTTGTGGTGTTGTTTGTGTTGTCTCTTTTGTTGTGTTCTGCTATGATCCATTTGATATTGGCGGCAAATGGTGAGCAGTGGATTTAGCAAGTGAGCATGATTGATCTTAGCCACAGGCATGGATGAGGAGGATTCACCTGGCGTTTCATTTTCTTTTAGCTTCCGTGGAGTCTTTAGATATTTTTTATTCTTTTTTTTTAGTCGAGACATTTTTTTTGGAGCATTTGTATCTTCTAAACATTGCTTATCTTTAATAAATGTTCTTTTATGGTCTATTTGGTATGTACTACTTCGGGTAACCAAGATGGTAACGCCTTTATTTGCTAGGGAAGGTCTTGCTAAAGGCTCCTTAGTAAATGAGGGTGTTACAAAGTGATATCTAGTTGACTTATTTGAATTTCCGTTAGATGGGTTTGAGTTCATTGTCGGGATGGATTGGCTAGGTAAGTACAAGGCCAATATTGATTGCCATCAAAAGAAAGTATCATTAAGAGGTCCTAAGGGAATTAGAATGACTTACAGAGGTTTCATAGTGAAACCAAAGGTAAAGATTATTGCAGCGATGACTTTAACATCATGTACGTGGAAGGGGTATCCTACGATCTTATGCCATGTACGAGATACATAGGTGGAGGAGCCAACAACAACTAGTTTACTAATTGCGAGTGAGTTTGAGGATGACTTTCCAGATGAGATACTGGGATTAACTCCGAAGAGGGATATTGACTTTAGTGTGGAGCTTAAACCGGACACATGACCTTCATCTAAGACTTCATACCCGATGGGACCAAAAGAACTTAAGGAATTGAAGAAGCAGCTGCGTGAATTATTGTACAAGGGGTATATCAGGCCTAATGTTTCACCGTAGGGTGCACCAGTTTTGTTCGTGAAGAAGAAAGATGGTAGCCTAAGGCTAGGTATCGACTATTCGGAGCTGAACCATGTCACAGTTAAGAACAAGTATCCATTACCGAGAATTGATGATCTCTTTGATCAGCTGAGTGGGGGTGGAGTGTTTTCTAAGATTGATTTGAGATCAGGTTATCATCAGCCGAGGGTTAGAGATAGTGATATCCCTAAGACTGCTTTCCGATCAAGGTATGGTCATTATTAGTTCGTGGTAATGCCATTTGGGTTAACTAATGCACCAGGGGTGTCTAAGGATCTCATGAACCGATTCTTGAGTCCATACTTGGACCAATTCGTGGTGGTATTCATTGATGATATCTAGTCTATTCCACGACTAAAGAATAGTACGAGGAGCATTTGAGGGTAGTGTTGTAGATTTTGCGAGATAACCAGCTTTATGCTAAGTTATCTAAATGTGAGATTTGGTTAGAGAAAGTGCCATTTTTGGGTCATGTGATTTCTAGGGAAGGTCTAGCAGTGGATTCGAGTAAGATCGAGGCCATGTCAAACTGGGAAACACCAAAGAATGTTGTTGAAGTCCGAAGTTTCTTGGGTATAGCTGGGCATTACAGACGATTTATGAAGGACTTATCTAGAATTGCGAGGCCGATGACAACACTTACGAGTAAAGAGAACAGATTTTGCTGGGACGAGAGTTGTGAGCAAGTAGTCCAAACCTTAAAGGAGCGTTTGACTATAGCTCCTGTCTTAGCTTTGATAGAAGAAAGCGAGAACTTTGAGGTATATACTGATGCTTCACTATTTGGGTTGGGGTGTGTGTTGTTGCATAATGAGAAGGTAATTGCTTATGCGTCGAGGCACCTGAAGCCGTACGAGGAGAACTATCCTACTCATGACTTGGATTTGGGTGCTATTGTATATCCTTTGAAGATTTGGAGACATTACTTATGCGGGGCAACCTTTAAAGTGTTTTCTGATCATAAGAGCCTAAAATACATCTTCACTAAAAGGGAACTAAATATGCGACAGAGAAGATGAATGGAGTTGATAGGTGACTACATCATGGACATAATTTATCACGAGGGAAAGGCTAATGTAGTAGCTGATGCGTTCAGTAGGAAGAGTGTGTATTCTTTATGCAAATCCTTGTCGATGATGCGGTTGAAGAAGAGGTGCATAATATGGGAATACATACGATCAGGCTAGGGGATGCGATTAGTGACTTAACCGTGGAGCCTGAATTTTATAATGAGCTTAGGAAGAAGCAGTTACTTGTGTAGATACCTCATTTCAGCACCTCCCGCCAGACACCCGGTGATGATTGGGCCGCATGTTTAGCATACATTGCGATTTTAAGACATTTAATAAAATGGTTTTCAAGTGCTAGCTCAAACACCCGCGACAACCTCTTGGTCGTCATCTACGTGCCGATACGGTCGTTTTGACATTAATTAGAATTCATTTAGAGTCCGAGTAAAAAACCGTCTTCATTTTCTAAAACCGTCTCGACCCGAGTCGGAATATTCTTGAAATTCATCGCGGAAATATTATTTTATTCTAAATTTTTGACAAATATCTTGCCCTGTGGAGTAAGGAAGACTTAAATCTTCCTCTTTCCTATTTCTTTTTCGAAAATCTTTCTAGCTGAGCAGGAAAGGCATGGAGAGATGACGCAGCAAGTATTGCGCCTCTTAGAAGTGTCGCAGTGACTGTTGCGTCTCTTCCTGGGCATGTTTCCCTGCAGTTTCCATCTGCTTCTAGATCTCCTCGTGATTAGTTTGAATAGAGAGCTTCATTCCTCATATTCTTCACGCGAGTGTCCTCCCTTCTCTTCTCTCTTTGCATTCTAAGTCCACGTGCTATTGCTACTGACACCTATACTACGTGCTTGATCTATTTAACCACATAATCCCGATTCTTATCGTGGTACTCATCACGTTTTCATTGACTGACCAATTTGACCCCTACACACTTAATCAATCAATCAATTTACAAACTTATTACTTTTCCTTATTAACTCAAGGGCACTTTCATACGCATTAAATCCGAGTCAAGTTACCATTAAATTGACGTTTTAGTTAAATCTCGCTTCGCTAACATATAAGTCTGAGGGTGTAAATCTCAATCTATATTCTTCTAATTTATTTAGTATATTGTATTGTTTAAATTTAGGTCATGAGAATGCATAAATGTCGTAATTTAATTCATTAAAACAATCTTCATGAACCCTTTTTGACGGAACAAAAGAGAAATGACGTGAGGAAGAATCGCATTAGCTAATGCGCCTCTAAGAGAAGACGCAGCCCCTGTCGTGCCTCTTCCAGAGGCTGTCTTTAGCAGCTTCTCTTCTTCTTCTTCTTCCTCGGATCTGTGATGTTTCGCCTTACCTTATCTTTTCTTCAATTTATTCCTTTATTTTTGTTAATCGTTTCAAATTAATGTTTCTAAATTATTTTTATCAAAATCTTTTCGACTTGAATTGCTAATAATTCATATTAATCTGTTTTTATTAATAAATTCAAATCCGGGGTTGTGAGCTTCAATCTTCATTATCGAATCTCACTAATTCGACATGGTATATTTTACTCACTTGTTTTTGTCCATTAATCTAACTTTTAATAATTAATTCAACCTTAATAATTGTTCTAATGTGACCTTAATTCGCCAATTTGCTCAATTCGATTTTGTTTCATTAAATCGATCTTTCTTGTGTAAACCCGACGTTATTAATCGCTAAATTATGGCTTTAAAAAGTTCATGACGATCCTTAAATCCTAAACATGACTAAATCATTTTCTTCGAGTCTTAATAATACAAACAATCGATTAAAATCACCAAACAATGTTAACAACGCTGCAGATCTGACTTTCACAGTCAGAACCCACCTCCAGAACAGACGCACAAGGCGATGCACCTCTTCCACAAGGCGCATTGCTTGCTACGCCTGTTTTGAGTTGAGTTTTGATTCTGAACTCTTCTCACCGACTTAATTCGTGTATAATTTCTATTAATCGACTATTATTACTATTATCACCTAATTAGCTATATTATTAGTCATTTTATTTTATTTTGTCGTTTTTTACTTATTTTCTAAATTTCCATATTTCTTTTATTTCCTTGTTTTCTAAATTTCCTTATTTTATTTATTTCCATAATTCTTTTATTTTATTTATTTCTTTTTATTTCCTTATTTTATTTATTTCCTTACTTCCCTTATTTTTTTTATTCTTTTCAAACCTCGTCTTTGGCATTCATATGATGTACATTCGTCATAATCATTTGTACTTTGTATTTTATTTATTTGCATATTTTTTCACATGTAATGAATCCTAAATTCCTACCTCGACCTTATAATTCTATTTGCTAATTTCACCGACTTAGTTAATATCTTCACATGCTCAGGTCTAATTCAATCAATGTTGCATTCACGCATTTATTCAACAATATATCGAGTATAAACGACGTTCTCAATAATTAGTAGATGCCACTATCAAGGCGGGCGGGATTAAGTGTTCGATTAAAGAACTTCCTAATACATACCCTCACCATTTATTTGGAATCTCTGTGAACATCCGTGATCATTGGGATTACAAGAGTCATTCTAGACACAGAATGCTAAGAGTGACAAATTCTTGATATATATAGTACTACTTTGTGTCTTGACATAGCATGGAGTGTTCGAACGGTTTCCAATTAACCACAATAATTGGTGGCGACTCCTCAAAATATAGGCTTGCTCAAGCCTTTCACCGGTTTCAAAGCCTCTCAAATCGTTAACGGCCCATAACGTACTTTGTTTACGAAGTTCCGTGGGAGAAGTATCGCCGCCTTAAGCATAAAATGCGCGGGTGACCTGGTCCACACACAAGTATAAAACTTGAATTAAACTCTCTAGTTCATTTAATAATAATCTCCTACAAGCTCTTTATTTATAATGCTAACATTACCTTAACTAGTTAGGAAACATTACCTTAACTAGTTAAGAAGCTAATAATAAGACTCGATTTAGGGAAGTAAATTTGAGAATAATTCTAATCGAGCTTCAATCATGCAAAGAAGTAGAATGTCCGCATCATTTGTCATTCGCGTGGAAGTTGAACAGCTCAACTTAAAACGATCATATCTCCTTCGTTACTCAACCAAATAAAGCGTGTGACCACTTGTTGGAAAGCTAAAAACATGTACTTTCATCTCAAATAGGAATCACACCAAAATTAGCCATATTTTTTGGAAATATTAAGATTTTAAATCAAGTGAACAAATCTGAAATGTCAAGAGTGACTTGAACTTGCGTTTTGAACATATACCCATGTCCCTCCTGTATCATTCTCATCTTCTTCAAAAAAAACTCGTTCTCGAATCTTTAAAATCTTGAAGTTGAAGATTTCATCATCAGATCCTCTGGGATCAAGCACAAATCTAGTACACTTGAATTCATAAGATGCAAAAATATCAGAAGTTAATCTTGCACACGAATCTAAAAGCTCGTATAATTCATCATCTTCAATGTAGTTTTCATGCTTATCCATCTCCGGTGATTTTCAATTTTAGCGAGCAGTATTACCAAAAACCCTATTGTGCCATCTTTTATTGTGTTTTGCTTTCTTGTGCTTACGACATGTCAACCTTTTTTCCTTGGGTCTTCCACCCTATCATCCTCTATGCACAATTGTTGCAAATTACGAATAACAATTGCCCAAAATAATGAAATCATCATGAGCATCCATAAGAATCGAATCTAAGAAGAAATAATAACCCCCACTTATCAATGGATTTATCAAATGGTGATTGATAAGGTCCATTAACTTGAGAATCAAAACAAATATTATCATATCAAAATTCCTCACTCAAGATTGGTTGCATAATAGGATCTTCATAATTTATATTATCATCCTCTTCCACATGAACTTCATCACAAACATCTTCAAAATTTTCGTCAAAAATAATCGGTAGGTTAGGATCAAATAACGAAGTATCTTCTATATGGGTTTCCACCTCAAAAGAAAATAAGTCATCTTCAATTACATATTGTTTCTTTTCTTTGTGATTACGTTCAAAGACTCAATATTTTCCTCTTCTGTCCATAAGATTGATTAAGTTTACGTTTTAATGTTTTTAAACCGTATGAAACCTAGTTAAGCCCTCTTTCTAAATTCTTCAATAATAAAGAAAGTTCATATTCCTCCAACTCCTTTAGTGCATGTCTAAGTTTTTTAAAACACATGATTATAATTTCCCAAGACAAATACACATTATTAATAAGTGTATTTTAACCAAGCTTTGATACCAAATTGATGTAAAATAAAAACTCTGATACCAAATTGATGTAAAATAAACGCTCTTTTTACTTTTTCAGAAATAATATTACAGTGGAATAAAAACGATATAAAATTGATATGAATTAGTTAAGAAAATTTCGCAACACTACTTAACTAAGACTAGAATTAAACTAGCAATCTCGCAAGACTACTAAAATAACTCGAATATGACGTGTATGACTCTCACCTCGCAAGGATTGAAACACACACAATATTCAGCCTCACAAGGAAGAATATAACTATTTCACTCTCACAAGAACGAAATATTGATCTTATAACTCGCAAGGTATAAAGAACACACGAATGCAAAACAACAATTAAACTCTCTAATTCAATGAATAATAATCTTACAGAAGCTATCTATTTATAATGCTAACATTACACCTTAACTAGTTAGGAAATAATATATATGGAAACTACCTTATTCTATCAAAGTAAGTGAACTCTCCTTAACTAATTAGGAAACTAATAACAAACTGACTCGAATTACGAAGCTAATAATAAGATTCGATTTAGGGAAGTAAACTTGAGAATAATTTCATTCGAGCTTCCATTATGCAAAGAAGGTGAATGTCTGCATCATTTGTCATTTGCGTGGAAGTTGGACAACTCAACTTAAAACGACCATATCTCCTTCGTTGCTCTACCAAATAAAGCGTGTGATCACTAGTTGGAAAGCTAACATCATGTACATTCATCTAAAATGGGAATCAAACCAAAATTATCCATATTATTGGAAATATTAAGCTTTTAATTCAAGTGAACGAATCTGAAATGTCAAGAGTGACTTGAACTTGCGTTTTGAACATATACCCATGTCCCTCCTGTATCACCTCCCCGATTGGGGTCGTGGCTGGCTTGGTAAGAGCTGCTTATTTCTTCTCTAAGAGCAATTGATGGCTACCCCAAGGACCATGGAATAAGCATCCTGATAGGGGTCGTGAACAAGGCTATTTTATTGCTTATTGTCGTCCCATGTTGGGCATGAATACGACCCCTAGGGGTCGGGGGTCATGAGCTTGGGATCGCGAATAGGATTTGACAATACGTAAGAACATTGTCGTAACTTCTTTATTCGGGCTCGGAATGACAGTCGGTGGCCAATTGTTTGGAATAGATACAATGTGCCTAAGCATGCCTTTAACTTTTGGATGTACACATTGCAGAGATTATCTACAAAGGATAGGTTATTCAATCATGGTATCACTCTGGATAAGTTGTGCTTCTTCTTTTCACAAGCTGATTAGACAAGGGCTCATCTCTTCTTTGAACGTCCATTCAGCAAACAATGTCTAATGATGGTGCAACAGTGGCTGGGTGTTAACTTTCCAGATGAGGAGGCTACTAAATGGTGCACTAGGTGGCGTGGCATATCACTGATCCATAAACAGATAATGGTGGCTGGTGTTATAAGACTCATTTATCATATATGGCAGGCTAGGAATCAACGTAGGATTGAGGGGGCTGTTATTCATCCATGTCAATTATTTCTACGAGTTACGTGGTCTGTTATTCCCATTGGGTAGAATTGCTAGTATTAAGCACAAGATATATAGTAATTGATTGGTAAATGCAGGGTTAAAGTAGAGATATGATGATGTTGTTGATAAGAAGGATAGCCTATCTTGTATGGCGATGTAATCCTTTTAACATGATTAATATATTTTCACATTTCAGCAAAAAAAAGAATCCTATAAGACGATATTAGCTCATAAAATCGCTTCTAACAGCGGAAATTAAATATAAAACCGAGCTAAATGAAGGAGAAAAAGTTTATATATAAAATGAATAAACCGGCCTCATTGACCTAAAACGAGTTGTGTTGTTTTGGTCTTCTCTTTTATTTTCTCTTCTTCTTTTATTTTTCTCTCTTTTTTTTTTAATATAATCTTTACTTTTATTATTATAACAAATCCTTTTTAATCATGTCAAGATTTCATCCTTAGTTTAATACATACCATCTCGGTTAAATTCAAGTTCGATGAACATGTTGGATAAATACAAGCAAATAATTTCAACATTTAACTCAAACTTATTTATTTTCTATTTTACATCTTTCATAGCTGTTGTCAACGGTGGACACCCCGGTTTACACGGGAAAAAAAAATTATTTTAGTCATAGTAAAGTCTCACCCTTGGTTAACATAAATACCATATCGTTTTATTTCGAGTACAGTGACGTGTTGGCTAAGAATATATAATCCATTATAACATTTTGCCCAAAACTCCTTCTTCTATTGTTTTTCCAATACTATTCATACCAAAGCTTGCAATTTAATAATCAAATCCAAATTCTAAAATTGGGTATTACTTACAAGGTAGTAATCATCCCGAGTCATGCAAGCGACATTCGAATTTTTTCGTTTCATATAAATTTTCCCTTTTCTTTCTCGCGACTTTTCTAACATACAAAAGGCACCTAATATTCCGTAGCGTGGCTCACGCCTAAACGGGATGCATACCTCCCTTTTTTTAGAATCTAACCAGCGTTAGTAGGTGCTATGTAGCTCGTGCCTCATAAGGGTCCTTCACTCTTTTTTTTCCTAGCACTCGTTTAGGTTGTTTCCCGGTTGCGGTCAAATCCGAATGCATCGTTGATCCAATTAATGAGTGAAAATTTTTACACTCGACTTTTCTCATTTTTCATTTTTACTTAGTTTCTTTTTCACTCTTTTTTAAACAAGAGGATCATATTAAGTGTCATAATCCAGATGTATTATATGAATGTTAAATTTTAGTTTTCACATGCAAATCAAGCTAAATCCTACTTCGACACAAATTCCTTGTACATGTATAAATTATCCGACTTAGCTAGTCAAACTACCATGTCAGGTTAAACTAGTGGATGCGCATTCATGCATTTAACCTATTTTATTAACTTTTTCAAGTAATAACGACAAAATAGATTCGTAGAGGTCGCTTTAGCGGGCGGGATTGGGTGTTCGATTAAAGAGCCACCCAATACGTACCCTCACTCCTTACTCGGATTTCTAGATAGTGTATGTGTGTATCCATGGCAAACGAGAGTCATTCTACCATTCTACACATAGAGTGCTAAGGTGAATGAGTCTTTATCTTTAGCAGTATCTATGACAACACTACTTTGTGCTTTGTTTGACCAAGGTATAAATTTGATTCAAACGGTTTCCAAGCACCTCATAATTGCTTGGTGACGATTCCATTCAATCACAAATCACTCGCTTTAAGATCAAAATCAAGACGAAATCGATGGAGCTCAAGCGATTCGATCAAAGCATTCTACGC
The DNA here is from genome assembly GCA_028566215.1 of Silene coronaria. Lineage (NCBI taxonomy): Eukaryota > Viridiplantae > Streptophyta > Magnoliopsida > Caryophyllales > Caryophyllaceae > Silene > Silene coronaria. Next base: position 1,552 of record JAOWBH010114763.1, on the reverse strand, counting down.
CTGTGCAACGTGACTTTAGACCGCCTTGCGAAGGTGTGAGTAGCGGTGGCACGTCCACATCTTGGCGACTTCGCTTGGAAATAATAGTACACATGTATCTTTGTGATCCTTAAAGGTAAAAGTCGAACGAGGTCGTGGTCAAAGTGCATAATTTGATATTACGGTCATAAGTTAGGCTTCTTATCCGGGCCCATAATCGAACCTTTATCGACCAATTGGCTCATCTTGTCGGTGTGAGTTTACACATCACTGCCTCTCGAATCTCGATTGCGTCAAGCAAGTTGTTGATGATTACACAATTTGTTTCATCAGAGAGCTTTCACTTCCTACGTGAATGAGCCTAAGGGCACCAACCTTATACATTTTTGGATTGGCATCCAGCCTCCCGAAGCCTGAGGATTGATCGCTTGGTGTGAAACCACTCTTATTGAACCAAAACGGGTGTCAACATTAAGCATAATATCATAAATTGTGAATGCTTACGTGCTATGTGATCATAAGTCCTTTCGTGAACATTCCAAGAACACCATTCAAGTCATCGTATTAATGGCGATTTCAAACCTCGATTTCAAAACATTCCAAAAACACCTTTCACGCCGTTTAATAACGATTTCAAACCTCAATTTCAAAACATTGCAAAAACACCCATGTTATGTCTTCGTATTGGTATTTTCAAATTTTCAAAAATACCCTTTTTTGCGGCGACATAATGGCAATTTCAATCATCAAAACCCCGACTTCAAAACCGCCTTTAGAAACAAAACATCTTTTTCCAGGTCGTCGCAATGATAGTTCCAACCTTCAAAAAAAAATTCAATCCACGACTTTCCACGATTTTGAATTTCGAAGCCTATTTTTGAAAAAAAAAATCTGACCATTTTCTAAGTCGCCGTAACCCTTGATTATTTCAATAGCATTTTCTGAATAATCCCGACCTTTTTCAAAAGGCAGATCAACAGCATTCCCGTAAATTGCAAGTCCCTTTTTTAAAAAAAAATCCGCTTTCAATTCTCCCCCGTAAATAATAGCATCATTTATATATCACTCTACCATTTCAATTCAGCCTCGAGTCTATAGAGTCAAGCAAACATGCTTACGGGTCTTCATTTTCGTGTCGTCTCACGGTGGAGGCTCGTCCAAATGGTGTCACGCCAATAAGTTGGGCGTGTATAAAGTCAATATTTGGTCAACACAAGTGTACATATATAGCTGAGTCGGCACCGAGGAACCATGCACGACTACCCTCATTCGTGTCAGTTCAAAATGTTTTTTGTTTTCTTTTGTAAATTTGCGTCTTAATTGACGGCCCGTGTCGGAATCGAGATGTAACTGTTGGAGTAAATGTCCTCCACAATAGTGCGTCAGCATAATAAATCTCATAAGAGGAATAAATAAGGGATATATCTATAATATATTATTGTCAGTTGATTAACGTATATCGGTAACGATCAGCTAGCTGGAGTTAGACGTTACTGTCGTAAGACGGCGGTAATCAACTGATCCCTCTCGGTCACACCTATAGGAGTGAACCTTAATAGAAAAACTAATTATA
>JAOWBH010114652.1:3484-14018 GCA_028566215.1 Silene coronaria | reverse complement strand
GCCCAAAGCGGTTTCAAGCCCAAACGACTCAACTTGAGTCGGGAATCACATAACTCGACTTAAAACACATTATTATATTAATATAATGATAATATGACTATTCAAATCATAAATCGTCATTTTTATTAAAATAACATTAAAATATCATATAACTCATTTAAATCGATAATTTTGAAATAACGAAAAACACGGGGTGTTACAGTAGGGACATTACCTGGCTAGAAAAAAACTAGTTTATGTTGCATTAGTGTGTTATTGTCTTGCTCATAGTTAATTATGTAAGTATAGGTTGTACATGATCCATTTTTTGGATACTTGGTTTATATTGTACTTACATAGTTACATTACACCCCAAAAATAGAAATACATTTATGATTGAAGCATAATCTATTTGATCACGCACTGAAGTACACCGAAGAGAATAGTAGAATACTTGTGCCACATCCATCGCTTCAATAACAATACCACAAATCAATTGGTTGGCATGATAATATATGTATTGACCATATATAAAAACGTGTTTGCCAAGTTCAATATGAGGGACATGAAATTGTATCTTTTATCATCTACTAGTTGTTGCACCGCGCCCTATCGGGCGCGGTGCCCCAATTTGGGAAAATGTTCAGCAAAAGTAAGTCGAAGGTACAACAATCAAAACGGTTGTGGTTCATCATAGCTATCCATTAAGATTAGCTTATATTTATCGTAAACGCGTGTGGTACCCCAATAAGGCGTAATGCAAAGGAAACACACAAAGTAAATGCAATTGTGTTGTTTGCATTGTATGACTTTCTAGTGACTAAAATGCAACATATAAAATGCAGAACAGGCTATGTAAAATGCAAAATATCAAATAATCCGATAACTAACAATCTGACCAATTATAACATCATTCAAATATCAAGTGTGATTTGCAGCACTTATAATTATTGCATTAGGATGAGGATGAAGACTCATGATAATTCATTTGAAATCTAAAGATGTTAGCCATCCTCTCCCAAAAAGTATCAACTGAAAACATGATATTGATCTTGAGATATTGAGTTCTTAGTGATAACAGGTCATGAGTGGGTTGTTTTGTATCAATTCAGTAATCAGGGGCATCTTGCAGACGCCAGACCTTTCTTATCCGGTTGAAATATAGAGCCCATATATAGCCAAATTAAAGGTAAATGAGTTATATATCACCTTCAAAAGGCAATATTCTAAGATGTTGACTGGTTTCGATGATATGATCAGTTTAATACTGACATGTCTGATTTGCTGCAATTGAATAAGAAAATCGTGTTAGTCTTTGAGGGCTTTTTGGGAAAAATCTACTGGGTGAATCATGACCATTCCATGTCCATGAGAAAGATGTCATTATTAAGATTATATGCATATAAATAACATAAGTTTTGATAAAGTAAAACTCAACATATGATCATTTTAACAAAGGCATTTCACAACTCAATTCTGGTAAAAGTAGATCACTTATATCATATCTTAATTTTTGAATTTTAACAACTATGATAACCAATCTTCATCTGATGCCAAATATAACCCAACATCTGTGAAAGTGCAGGGTTGCATATACACAGCTAATTAACTGAAAGAGGTCTACTAAAAATTGTTGCTCTCTTTTCGAATACTAATATGAACCATACTATTATTAGTTATCCTCTTTACCCATCATCGCTTAATTCATGGCTGTAAATGTACATTTCAGAGGTAGAGATGAGGTCGAGTGTTTGAAAGATTGTCAACTTTTAATAATTGCATAGTGTAAAATTAACAGAAGTAGTGTAAAAGGAATGTGATGAGGATAAACATATTGATTACCTAAATTGCTGTCATCACTCTTTTTAGCTACCACTTGATCATGCTGTTCTGTGTGCAATTCGATTTCTTCTTCTTCAGTTCTCAAATTTCTGCACTTGCAGTATCGTTCCATGAGTGTGTCACCTCTTCGAATTGTGATTATTCTAGAAAAGTTCTCTATAACTAACTGATCATTATAATCACAGAGCACTTTTGCTGTATGAGTTCCTACAATAAAAAATTTCGCCCATAGCCTGCATACTTCAGCCATGTTTTTTTTTATCTGGTTTGGCAAGCTTTGTAAAGACAATGTCGAGTAACTCTTCTTTTTTTAGAAATGAATGATGCTTTGCATCACCTAACCTTATAGCCTTGTCCACACCAGTAGTCTGAAAAATTCTTGTGTTTTTGAACTGCTCGATTTTCCACTTTTTATAATTGTTGATAAAAGTCGTCTTGTCATTCGGGTTGCAAAAATATCTCACATGGCAGATACTGTAATCCATAACGCCTGAAATTATAAGAAAAGGAAAAGAGCGTTTGTTGTTTATATCTTTCTTTGTGTTTTTTTTTTGTGTTTTTTTAATTGTGTGCTGAAAACTTGGTTATGAAGAATTTTAATGATAACTGGGTGGAATACGAAGAAAAGGAAAATTATGAGGGACAATAATTAGAAATTACTTACTGCAATAACTATGCATATTAGCATAAGTTAGTAATAATTATCTAACATTAACATAGGGTACCAATTACTTTACATAGGAAGTTGAACGGTTATGTTGTATATATCATGTATTTAGTGAATTTCATTATGAAATTTGTTATACATTTAAGAAAAGTAATAGTGTAACCTACATTTGTACTTAAGTTTAAGTGTCTAAACATTATTATTAGTCAGTTACTTACGTTACTGCCACTGCTGACCCGAATAAAAATTATCTTAACTGTTCTTTTCTCTGGTTTAACTAAAGTCTCCCTTGAGTAGTAACCTTGGTCATAGTTGATATCTTAGACTTAAAATGAGTAGATTTAAGGTTAATCATAGGAAAAGGTTTACAGTGTATCAAGTTAATACCTAACACTGTATAAATAGATGATAAACTGTTGTTGCTAACACTATTAACCTGGGATGTGAAGTCCTTTCTGGTATATCTTCCATAAAACTATCGTTGACAGCCATAATTTATATAACATTACCCCGTTTGTTGAAAAAACACCGTTTGTTGAATAACCTGTATAGTTGTGAATGTGTTTTGCCGGATTGAATTATGTAAGTATGATGCAACTGGTATAATTTTAAGGCTTTAATTAGATAGCATAGCTTCAAATGTTAATCTTTATTTAGAGACTGAGCGACGAGACTTCGAACAATTGTCAGGTGAAAAGGCAACAAGGAAGCTTAAATTGAGCAGCGTTGGGTACGTGAAAGGAGACGTCAAATTTTATAAGGCCACAATGGGACAACGTGTAGGGGTATCATGTATAAAGTAAATCTGCAAGACAACAAGTAGGCAAGTATCTTACCAGGGATGAACATAAGAAATTTTGTTACTTTGTAGTAACTTTGTACCAGTCGTTGTATAAGTAGACGATAAACTACCATTGTTGATTTTAGGCTTATATTAGTAATGTTTAGTGTTAGTTTTCTGGTTGAATGAGTCGTAGGATGTCTTGTTGGCTAATTTGATTTTTGGAATTGGTTTGTAATTGCGATTGTTAGCCTGTGAAATTGGTGTATTATTAAAACAAGGTAGTTGTTTAGGGTCGTTGACTTAAAGTTGGTGGTGGTATTAGAAGACTCATATTTTGATGGAAAACATGATGCAGAATGCAAATTAACAAATCAGACGTGAATGATTAGTAACCAACACACCTGGAGTTTGATATTACAACATAGATAAAGTTTACAAACTGAAAACAAGATCGAAATATGTCTAATAAGTCTTGGATTCATTCGAGAATGATATACATTAGATAAACCAAAATATTTTCATCAGCAATTCATAGGTGTGAATCTGAAACAGCTGCAGTAGTGTTTGATACAATCTATAGGTGTGAAGTTGAAATAGCTGCAATAGGCTATGATGAGTCTGATCTATTAGCTTCCAAATTTTTGCTTTATAGTCATCACCTAACTGAAATGTAGGAAAAGTAGTCAAGTCAATATCTGTGGAACTTATAAAAAGCACTACAATTTTCAGTTAATAAACTATATTCTGTGGCAAGAAAATTTCAGTGATTTTGGCACACTATGAAAGAATAACCTTGCTCTTACAAACATATTTGAAAAGTTGAATGTTACATCACAGTTCATAGATCTTTCATTTAAGTTAATAGGTCTGCAGGCTTTAGTTTTCAAATAGGTTGGAGGATGAGATAATTTGTATCAAGTATGGGGTGAGATATAGTGTTCGAAGTTCCAAAAGGGTTTGATGCATGTTTAAATATCTTCATAAAGTATTGTGCAGTTAATATATTTTTGCTTATCAATGTTTTGGAAAACAGGGGATGGAGAATGACTGTGTTTAGGTACTGTTATCTTTAGTGTTTGTGAAGGATGGAAGTCGGAGATCATCGGTATCACGATGAGGAACACCGCCAGCAATCTTTTCGGTAATTCGATTGCCATTTCAACAATTAGGGTTCAATTCAGTGAGTTCTAAGATTGTCATTGAACTACCCACGTAAGAATTACTACATACCTAGAATTAGTAGTGCTGATCATTGAAGTGTTGTTCAACTTTGCAAGGGTGTGAAGCCTACAGTTACATACGACAACTTAGGAGTGCCTCCTCATTGGTACGGGGTACTTAAGTGGGTGTTTCTAGAGTGGGTAAGAGCACATGAACTTGACAAAGGTAATCAAAACTTATGTTTTTTTATATGTGGAATTTTGAGAATGTCGTCGTTTTTATGTTACTGAAACAGATGAATTTTATAGAGTAGTTTTTTATGAAAAAGAGTTGCAAGACTGTCATGATCGCACTTGTGTACTGCAGCAGTTCAGTATTGTCAGTGCTAAAGTGCTTAAATTAGTAGAATTAAGTGCTATATAGGAATAACAGTAGCTATTAAATAAGCATACAATATGACAAATACTGAAGGTGTGAGCTTGGAAATGTTCAGGGTGGTAATAACAAGCAAGCAATTAACCGTTAGGGAGATGTTTGTGCAAAACTACACACAATGATGACAAACATAGCCAACTACACACTCTGAAAATAAGAACAAGATCAACAGAATTTTATTTTGCAAGATATATCTTCAAGAAGAGTCGATGTGTCGTTCCGTCTATTATACCTCCTAAGCATACAGGGGTTGCATGCAATACAAATGCGAATCAATTTAAATTCGTAAATTAAATCAAAATTATACTAATTTTGTAACATATTTGTTATGAGTGTCTGCAATAAGCATTGGTTAACCAACTACTTTGGCATATCTAATACGGTTTGTATAGTAGATAAAGCGATAATTTCAGAAAGGTAACATTTAACAAATGAATCCATATATTAAAATAAAAAATTAAAACTGTCCCTAAAAGTGTTGCATGCAATTATAATAAAATGTAAAAGTATATTTTGCAATCCATTTAGGCTGAGATATATTGAATTCTGATTAGCTAACAGTCGGAATCGTAATAACCTTCACTTCCAAAGTTGTCAACATAAGCAATGTCATGACTTTCTTCAGCTCGCACTTGTTTTGCTTTCTACTTGTGAAATGTCTTCCTCCTTTTTTTAGACTGAAAATTCTGGCGCTTGCAGTAGCGTTGTACTACTGTGTGACCTCTTCGAACTGTTATTATTCCAGAGTTGTTTTCACGCACTAACTGTTTGTCATAATCATACAGTACTTTTGATGTTTGAGTTCCCACAATAAAAAGCTTTGTCCACAACCCGTACACCTTGTCCATATTCTTCTTATCAGATTTCGGAAGTTTGTTGAAAACAATTGAGATCAACTCTTCTTCTTTTAGAAATGCATGATGTTTTCCATCACTCGATATATCAGCCTTCTTCACATCAATAACTTGAAAAATCTCTTTATTTTTGAATTGCTCCATTTCCATTTGTTATAATCTCTGATAAATCTCTCTTTGTCAATTGTGTTGTGTAACAATGTTTGCTGGCAAATGTTAGAATCCATTATACAAAGGAAGGTTGTTTTTGTGTTTCTTATTTTTATATTCTTGATTTTTTTACCAAGGAAGATTTAAATGGTAAGGTTGTCCAACTTTTTAGTAATGGAGGAATATATGGAAGAAGTAAAAAGTGAAGGCCAATAGTATCAGATTGCTTATAGCAGTTTGTCTGCACATTACTGTTTAGTAATAGGCGTGTAGTATTAACATAGGGTACTTATTATTTTTGATTGTGTCTGTTTTTCAAATTATTTTGAACACTCATTTCATAATTATTCTGGAGTAAGTGGAATAAATAATGCAATTTATATTACATTTAAATGGAGTAATAATGTAACATATGTATGTATTCAGTTCACTATTTATGTACATTGTTATATGACAGTTATTTGTGATAATTGTATTGTTGACTTGACCTCCAATCACTTTTGTTGTAGTGTTGTAATCTGAAATTATACATAATTTAAATGAGTAAGTTATGGTGATCAGTTTTGAATGGTATAACATAGTCTCCAAATCAGTAATCAAATAAACATGTTAAATTAGAAATTGAGTTGGCAGAATATCCTCAATGCTAACAGTGATAGTTTTCGACTTACCTGATAAGCAAAATGACTGTGATCGGGTGATAAAATATTGGAAATTCGACTAATTGATTTCTCAGGCATCGTTGCATTTATTTTTCCTGCTGAAGCTGCATTTGAAACAATTGTATCTATTATACAAATAAAATTTCATCAGAGTTCCAGAATCTAATAAGACAAGATAGATGCTAGAGCAGAAATACTAATATGATTTGATGAACTTGATACTTTAATCAATGAACTGTCCATTTAGCGTTCTTGTAGAAATTATCAAGTCCTAGAGTAACAGGAATTCAAATAATACATAAGCTAACACGGTATCATTGACAAGTATCCCCCCTGTTCAAATTATTCGTTTACTTTTGTTAATAGAGTGGATGTAATAAATTATCTGTGACAAAGGCAGTACTCGTTAAGGATTAGATTTTAAGTTATTTAGTAATTTTTTATCGATGCTTGTGTGTTGGCATTGACTGTTGTTTTGGATTGGCTTTCAGTGATATATTGAGGTGGATTTTGTGTAATATTGTCTTTGACGGTCTTTAATTCTCACCGCAGAACGTTGGTAATGGCAAGTGTTGTCATTGAGCCTATTGTGATTGAGATTGAAGATGTTTGTAACAGATTCTTAACTGTTTCAAACATGCCATTGTCCTCCAAATTGTGTAAAGGAGATCAAATAAACTAAAGGTGGAGAATAAAGCAGTAGTATTATAAAAGAAATTATTATATTTTGACTTTTAAAGTGAAACATAAAGAATGGAATATCGTGTGTTTCATTATGAAAATATCAGTTTCTTGCATACGTAGAAGTTTTTCGGCATTAGCGGGGAACGCTGTGTTTGACAAGTTTGCAGTTCCATAAGTTACTGGATTGATATATTTAATTGATGCATGGAATGTGGCTTTTGTTTCCATTGAAACAATGACTGAAGTTGTCCGAAAATGTTGCTGTAAATTAACCCACGTCTAGGTACTGAAAAGAGCACAAATCATCTTTAAAGTTGGGTACCATTAGTCACAAACTGAAAACTGGTCAAATCTTCTGGCAGGAGCAACATGTCTATAGATGACAGGTGTATTCTCTATGCCATCATTACAAATGGAATCAACATAATTTTTGTCTAACCAAGTAACGTAATTGATCTTTTGTTCATGCAATGCATTTGGATGACTGACTGAATTGAAGATGTATAATGACAATGGTATCCTTTAAGTAAGACACATGACTTCTTTGTTCTTTAAGTTTCAACAATATTAGATTAACCAGAATTACTCTAGGCCTAATTTTTCAGAAGGGGCAGTATTTGGAAATGAATCTTTTAGAGAACAACAATGTTCAGTTATAGGCAGTAGAGGTTGGTTCGTCTAATAGATTATATTTGACTTATGGGAAACGTTTAAATAAAATTATGAATGATGTCGACAACAGACCTGCAACCAGTTAAGCCTACTATTTCGTAAAAGATAGTTATGTAAGTATTGCAAAAGAATAGTTTCTTTGGTAGCTGTAATAGTAGAATAATTAGAAGTTCTTCAAAACATCAATTGTGCATGATCTATATACTAAAGGCTTGCGAATTTCGATTTTATACTATTGCATTTCTTATTTAGTTATGAATCGACATACTACACAAATCTTAGATTTGGGAAGTTGTTAACATTTGCAGCAGTTGGAAAAGGGTCTGTCTATGCTGACAATTTTAAGTTTGTGGAATATCCAAAGGGGAAGTGCAATATATTGTCCATAAAATACAGAGCTAAGAGGATGAAATGCATCAGATATACCAAGCAATTTCCAGGTTATTAATACTTAACTTAAAACAATCAAATAAAACTATACATCGTTCAAAAATTTACAAAAGGCAGAGTTCAATACTAAGCATACGAAACATATATAAATTATATACTCTAAAAAACAGATCACACAAAAGAAGGCATTCTGATTGCAAAGTTCAGCAATCAGATCGTAGTATCCTTCGCTGCCAGATGCATCGTTGTTCACATAGCAAGCAATTTTGCGTGCCCACTTAGCCCTACGTCTTCTGGGCCGTGAACGAGATTGATCGCGCCCTTCTTGCGTCCCATGGCCTAAATCGAACTAATATACTAAAAGCTATTTACAGTCTCTACTAACATACACAGTCTCATCATCATGCTGTCCAACCAATTCCTTTCCATAGTCTATATACGTTTTTGAAGTCTCTGTTCCTACAAGAAACCATCCTGCCCAGGCCTTGCAAGTCTCAGCCATATTCCTCTTATCAGTCTTATCGAGGCGATTGAAAACTTTGGTCATCAACACTTCAAGTTCTACGAGCAACAATCACCCCATCCAAATATAAATCCCATAAAAAAACTTTAAAAGCACAATGTCTCAAAACCGGAAGCAACAAGGGCATAGGGAAAATGCAATACATGGATGACATTTACATAGGGGCGTAGCATAAAGAACTTCACATGGTCATTTCGACTCTTGCACGATCTTAAATGACATCTGACTTCTCATGGGCAAACACTCACACTCAAATAATGAACATGGCAATATATATGTGAATGACACTCTCCTATCTACGACTCAAGAGAATGCGCCCGCAATCTAGTATGGTAAACAATCCAAATCAACAAGACAATGCTAATCATGATCAAATGCACAAGAAAAGAAGCCAAGAATACAAAGAAGAAGGCGTAGGACAATGGTTAAGAAGGTGGACTAATGAATTGGGTCATGTGGAGCTAAGGTCAAGCTAGCAACTCTAATACCCCTTAATTTTAAGGCTTGGTCAATGTTGGTCAGCGATAGCACAAAATGACTAATTTATAATAATTTATAGTAATGGTTATAATTTAAATTAATTTGCATTTCATTTATATTACATTAATAATAATTTACGTAAATAGCATTATGTGACGGAAATGATCGGTTAATGGGTAGTAGTTGGGCGTGTGGATTGTGGGGGATTGGAGAAGGTGATTTTTAGTGAGGGCTTACCCAATATCAATAGTCCAATACATATAATAAATAATATAGTAATTTAATGAGAGCCCTCCTTACCTCACATATATAAATACCCAACTTATACCCTACCACAATACTTTTTGGCTGTTTACAATAACCACAAAACAGAAAGAGAGAGAAAGAGAGATTGAATGAAGAAATCAGATCTGACACACAAATTCAATTCCGTCTCAAGAATTATAAGGTAGCTGTCTCATAAACTACATAACTATCTTTAATTCGATTTAGGACTATTGTTGACTATCGTAGATGCTTTGACCGACCATGACCTTGACCGTGGACCACCCTATGACCACCGTGGCCTTGACTCAGGGCGTTGACCGCTCTAAGAAGGCTGTTTTAATATGGTTTTATGCGGTTTTGTGTGGCTTCAATAATCAACTATTTTGGACTCGTGTATGGGTCGGGTTTCATCCAGACAAGGGCGAAGGATGGTGGGTCAGGTGAGTCGACTAGGATTGGGGTTTTTAGGAAGGTTGTCGGTGGTGGTTGTGTTGCGTGGTGGATGTTTTGGTGACGAGGCTGTACGGGTTTAGGGCGATTGTTTTCTGGGTCGAATCAGGGGTGATTAGAGTCGGGTTTTGGCTGATTGTCACGGTGGTAGTGTCAGGTTGGTGAGGGCGTAGGTAGGTGGTTGTCGTGGTGGCTGTAGAGGCTATTTTAGGCGGCTGTAATGGGGTGCGTTGTACGGTTGGAGCAAGCAAATGGAGGAGTTGTTTTGGTTTTGTTTTTCAGGTGGTTTAGGGGTTGTTGTTGTGGTGGCAGTGGTCAGGAGAGGGTGAGCGTTAGTGGTGGACAGCTGACAGCCGTGTGGTGGTTGTTGGTTAGGTTAAGTTGTTTTTATTTAAGTTGGGTTGTTATTTATCAAGTTTTGAATATTAATTCATATTAATTTCGTAAAAAATAGAAATATATTATTTATTATGCAATTAATATTATTTGGTTAGGTGAAGGGTTCGTGGAAGAGTATTTTTGATAGTCACTGCG
>JAOWBH010114542.1:0-14020 GCA_028566215.1 Silene coronaria | reverse complement strand
GTATGGGTCAAATCATTCTCAAATAATAGCATCAATAAAATATTTAACAATTTCTAGTTTTATACTGTATAAATTTTAATTAAAATATTATAGTTTAGAATTTAGTGAAAATAATATAATTTGATTAAAACATTAATTTTAATGAAAAGATACAATTTAAATTAATTACAATTATTAGTTTCTTTTTTATAATGAATGTACGTAATTATCATTTACTTCCTTATTTAGAATATGCTTTTTGGAGGGAAAATTTTAGAAATGACCTATTCATTTAGTAGATAGGAGATTATGAGACTATATATTTTTATAATTTAAAAAATGAATTAAACCGGCCGAATCATCATCATCATCATTAAAGCTAAAATGAATACACACAGTGAAAATAGGTACCAAATTATAAATAAGTACTTGAAAAGGTAGTTAAAGTCTTAATAACTTAAATTATTAGTAGACCGTATTTGTCAATTAAGTTTTTGTAAGAATTTGGTTTTGGTAGAAGGCTACCGTATTGCGAGTTTTACCTTTTTTTACTTGACTCGAGTCTAGACTAAACTAAATAAAGTATAGATCAAAGTAATACATTTAATCTTACTTAAAACGATAATATCTGTTTTAATAATTAAACAGACTCAAATACTACCCTTGATAATAATAATAAGACAAACTCTTTATTACCTAAACTACTACCCTTATCATATCATATGCTCCCTATTTAAACGCGTTTTTTGGATGACGAGGGAACCCGCAACCACTATCTTTGGTCCGCACTGAGTAAACCCCCAAGCACATTTAAACTCGTTTTTTTTATCATTAAAACAGACATTACTGTCATATAAAAAATCATATTTAAAAAAATCCCCTATTATGGTAGATTTAGAGTAGAAACAAGAAATCTTTTTTCTTACCAACAATTTCACACAATCACATTCACACCCTTTTTCTACATATTTATTTATTATTAATAAAATAAAAAGCTAAAAACAATATAAAAAAGAATGAGTAGAACATCAGTTTAAATAGTCCCTCGTTTTCGTCGAACTGTCTCTCTTTTTGCTTAGAGAAGTTCTTATTAATTAAAAAATATGAACACATTATTATTATTTTCTCACAAAAAACTTGCATTTTTATTGCTTCTTTTACAATTATTTTACACTAATAATCATGCTTTATCTCCTACTAATCTTCTTGTTACTAAACTTCCTGGTTTTTCTGGTGTTTTTCCTTCCAACCATTCTTCCGGGTACGTTTGTTTGTATTTCCGTCTACTGGTTCTTTACGTTTTTATTCATTTTGTACGGAATAAAGAGTTTTTAAATCAATGTGGTTTGAATGTTATTTCATGCAGAACTTTTATTTTCGTTAATTAGATTAGTTTTCGATTATGTAGAATTGATTTGAGTTCTAGAGTCATTATTTTTAGTTAATTTTATATTTATTCTTAGAATTTACGTTAACTGCCTCATTTCTAAAATACTGGTTCGAGGAGTCGAGGAGCGGGATTGAACTTGAGACCCATCGTATTCACGATCACATAATTTATAATTAAAATGATTCTATAGAAAATTATTGTAAAACCTTTTTTATTACATAATAAATGTATTTGAAGTTTACCTTTTAAATAATATCGACACTAGCACCTATTTTTGTGGTAAATCGTATTCATTTTCTGTTGGTCGTGACCAGGGTTTTTCATGAAATCATTTGATATCGTCATGATTTTTGTACCATTTACTAACTCTTTTGCCTTTTGTTGTATGACGGTCTCACAATAAATTATCAAATAATTATCTAACAAAAATACCCGATTCTTATTCATTTTACGTTGGTCATGATCGACCATGATTTTTCATGAATAATTTGATATCATCGTGATTTTGTACCATTTACTAGCACCCTTATGACGGTCTCACAATAACTTATCGTATAATTAATATAACTTGCTCTCGACATTGCTTAACTGATCACACAAGTATTGTCCTAACAAATTAAAGATCGTTTTCTCTTTGTTGCCCACAATTTAAGGTAACATATCCTTAATTTCAACAAAACATTAATTACATAGTTGACCAACCCCAAAACTAAATAATATTTAAAAATTTTAGTCTTAATTATTGTTGACCTATATTAATTTAATTTACACTAATGTCGGTAAGGAAAACGGTCTCACAATAAACTTCAAATTGGACATGTTGAGACAATGATGGATCAATATCTCTTAGTAATAACTTATAACCAATTATTATATGCTATATTTTACATTTTTTTTAATGTGAGATGGTTTTAAAATTCAGATACATAACAATAGATGGAAGTCCAAAGAAACACCTTTTCTATTATTTTGTGGAATCAGAAAGAAACCCACAAAAGGATCCGGTTGTGCTATGGTTGAATGGTGGCCCGGGATGTTCTAGTTTCGACGGTTTTATTTATGAACACGGTATTTATTTCTTCTGTCTCGATCATTTATTTACTTTTTTTTAAAAAAAAAATTATGAGAAATATTTTAATGAAACGTTATGCCAGTACTATTATTTTTTAACAAAGAAATGTTCGACGTGACATAGGAACAAGTCTCATAACACGAAATAAAATTATTATATGTATATATAACTATGTTATTTGATTTTTTTTTTTTGAAGGACCGTTTAATTTTCGAGCTGGAAAATCCGGAAATAGCCTTCCATTGTTGGAGTTAAATCCATATAGCTGGTCCAAGGTATACATCATAAACTAATATATTATGTGTTAATTATTATTATTAATTACTTAATTATATTTTTGAAAATTAAAGGGTTTAAGTCATATAATTTATTGTAAAAATGTTTATTTGTAGGTTTCGAATATAATCTATTTAGATTCTCCTACGGGAGTTGGAATGTCGTACTCAGACAATCAAACGGTTTACAAAACCGGAGACGTACAAACGGCTCTCGACACTCATAATTTCCTCTTGAAGGTACGATAATCATTTGTCCATGGTACGTTAAGGCACATTTATATAGACGAGATTTGAACTCAGATTATACATACCCTAGCTAGCTGACATGCATGCATGTGAATTCTTGACAACACTTTATACGGTTATCAATCGAGTTTAGTTAATAAAGTCATTAACGATCTTAATTACTCACCGTCTTATCTACTTAATTGTCATGATTAGTGGTTTAAGCGATATCCGGAGTTCATCCAAAATCCATTTTACGTAGCCGGAGAATCGTATGCAGGAATTTACGTCCCAACACTTGCTGCTGAAATTGTTAAAGGTACGGTACGACCATTTCTATTCGATAATTTAGACGAACTATCTTAATTATATATGTATGTCACCATTAATTTGATCGACATACTCTTCTACATTTTCGAAAAATGTTCGCATTTACAAGTCAATTTAATAAATAAACATTTTAATACGACACTATTTTACAATAACCATCCATCATGTATGGCCTCTCAAATTAACATTATTGAGAGACGATCAATAAATATTTCGTCGTTATTCCACAAATGTGAGTTAATAGTAGCTATTTTTTTTATTTTTTTTTATTTTGGAGAAACATTTTTTGTCTATAGTTTTAAATAAGGAAAGTACTTAATTCATAACTTTTTAATTGTTCTCTTTTATATAGTGAACGTGACAAAGTTAATCATATGTTTGAGTTTTCCATCATGCACAATTATTGCATGTGAATACCTTTTATTAGGCTTTTTTTTTTTTTATATAATAATAATGTTATTAAATTTGGACCACTCAAAAGAAAAATGACACCCACTTTCTGCATCTTTAGTCCCCAATTTGTCATTATGATGATCTATATTCTAGAGTTAAAATGCTAGACCAATAGATAAAATTTGTTTAATCTGAATTCGAGTCGGGTAGAATCACTAGGATGTTAAAATTCTCCCTCGTAATTTTTAACACTGTTGTATTCCCAGGTCATGATTAGAACCAAATTTTATAAGGTCCGATCTATGGTTTAGAAAATTATGTTATTTCGATCTTTTCTTCTTCGATTTGAAGTATAGATAGACTCAATATAATCATTCTTGATACACATTAATGTAATATTTTTTTCTTTTTCAGGAATTGGGGTTAAAGTAAATCCCATTATTAATTTTAAGGTAACTTTATTATCTTCATAATGTTACCAACACTACTCTACTTATAGCCTTAATCATGATTATCACCATTATTATACTCATAGTTGCACTATTATATTATTCTTATATTATTCTCTCAGTCTCATTCATCTGTTTACTTTTTTATTTTTCATAAGGGGTATGTTAGTTAAAGGTAAACAAATAATTGAAACGGAGGAAATATCTAATAAATCGGGTTTTACGATGCAGGGATATATGATAGGGAATGGTATAACAGCAGATGAAAAATATGATGGGAATGCTTTGTTAACTTTTGCACATGGAATGGCCTTAATTTCTGACGATCTCTACCAGGTATGTTTTGTTTTCTCCCTTCACCTAATTGTTACCAAATGGCTCTTTATATATCTCTCAAAAAATTATTTAAGACGGTTTTGACTCGAAAACTTATTTAAGATGATTTAATGACAATAATAAGTCATAAAATGATGTATGGTCGGGTGATCAGGTAACATGAATCATCTTTGGAAATCGTCTTGGTATGACTCCCATGATGCACACACATACAAATGTCAGCTAATTTAGTTGGTAAAGTCGTGAGGGGCAGTACTCCTAACTTCAGTTTAAATTCCGACAACAACATATTGCCTATTAAGCTACTCTTTTTACACCAAAAAAAAAAGAGTAAGAAAATGCGGGAAAAATATGTTGAATTTTATGATAAAATCGGTAAATTTTACAAGAATTTGACCCTTATTTTATGAGGTGAATTTTTTTAAAATCCATTGTAAAATTATAAACCTCAATTTTGACCAATAAGATTATAAAAATCATAATATTGAGATCAAATAATTTGATATTTAGGAATTCAAAAAAAATCTGATCACAAAACTGAAATATACAGTTTGGAACCACCCTAAAAATTGGGCTACTATATCAACTTTATTGGACCACTTTGGCCTTATTTGCGCAGGCTTAGCCCCACCTCTACTTGTTGTATAAATCCATTTTTCTCGTGGGAGGTGTAAACTTTACTCCTTCATGGCCACCCCAATTACAAACTCTCGTTTAACACCGTCTTAATTCAAGACGATTTTCACATCTGATTAAAATAAATATAGAAATAAAATGGGATTTGTGAGAGTTATTAAGTTAAGGCAATCTTCAACGAGACTAATTGACAAACTAAGAAAGAAAAAAAATTCGTATAGACCTGGTTAGCTGGTTGAAATATAAAAATAAAATCCAAATATTTTAATTCTTTTTCTATATAAAGTAATTAGTTGTGGTGGTGACCTTTTCGTCCGGGGATTATCTAGTATGCACCAAAGACATTCTATCTTTCATATAAAAAACGTTACATGATTTAGATAAATTCTTTTGGTGTCAAATAAGCCGCAAGTGCACTACAAACCTAGAACCTAGTATCCTCGACTCATACCTCTAGCTTAATTTCTAAATTAAGACATCTTCGATTGCATGATCTGAATAATATCGACCTCTCTTTTAAATGGTATAGACAAAAAAATGTGCTAGCTCATAATGAAGAAAACTGAAAGAGGAAGAAATGATGTCAAATAATTTTTTTTTGGTGAGAAAGCAAGTATAATCCAAATAAAGACATTACAAAATGAGTTACTTTTCTTATCTACTCAACAAACTTCTTATATGTGCAACAATGTAACATGCCTCCTACAAGTCTACATGACATAAGTCTTGTGCACACAGTAGCAAAAGGAATTCATAAACACCTTGACCTATAACCTAGAAAACGATCCGATATTGCCTAATAAAAATTGAATCGAGAACTGCATTGTATATGTGACATATGTCACATGTTTTAGTTTTACATGATTTGAAACGCAAATGTTTAATGAGTTATTGTGGACTTGGCATTTTCCGATTGATGCTTTATCAACATGTAAATATTAAAAATGCAGGAATTTACCGAGAGTTGTGGATTGGAATACTATGACAACGATGAAACTGCGTGTACAGGATATAAAATCAAGCTAAGAGCGGTAAAAATCATAAAATACACCATTCGTTTAAGTCATTTCACTACATTTTTCAAATTCACTTCGAAATTTTACCAATGTAGTTGATTTTCTGTACTAATTCAAAAAAATAATTGATTGATTAACAGGCAATTAAGGATTTAAACATCTATGACATACTTGAACCATGCTCACATGACCCAGTAAGTAACACTACACAAAACTTAAGCATACCGGACAGCTTCAAAACGTTAGGGAATACGGAGAGGCCTCTTCCAGTTAGGAAGCGAATGTTTGGCCGGGCTTGGCCGTTTGAATTGGTTGTTAAAAATGGTCGAGTTCCATCTTGGCCTGAGCTCAGTTCCTTATCCTATGATCGTCGAATCAGAGTCCCATGCACTGTAAGTCTTAGTTGAAATTATCATCTTGCATCACATTGTGAAGAAAAAAAATTTCCCTTAATTTATTTTGATGGAACAAAAATGCAGAGTGATGAGGTTGCTAGAGCTTGGTTGAATGATAAATCGGTTAGAAAGGCGATTCATGCTAAACCGGTAAAGCCAATCGTCCCTTCTTAGGTTCAATTCACAATTAGTCGACTACAGATCATTTATCCCGTTTTCGTGTCTCATCTTGTGTCACAATACTCGCGTTATTACAAGTCACTCTTAACCATGGAAAAGATTATCTAGATCATATTAACTGAATGAGACACGAAAATGAGACAGAGAATAATCCGACTCAGTATTAACATGAAGATATGTATCAGGTGAACAAGATAGGTCCATGGTCATTATGCATGTCACTAGAGTATGAACATGATACAGGCAGCATGATTAATTATCACAAGAACCTTACTTCTCAAGGATTCAGAGCACTGATATACAGGTAAATTAACATACATCGTTAAACCTGCTGATCGGAATTTTCATCATGAATCGTCTGTAGTTAGCCTCATTTATGTTTTTTCGACCCAATCATAAGCGTATGTATATACTCGTCTTTGAACTACTATACTTATAAATCAGTGATTTTAGAAGTAATCGTCGTATTTGTTTGGGATTTTACAGTGGAGATCATGACTTGTGTGTTCCATATACCGGAACACAAGCTTGGACAAGGTCATTAGGTTACAAAGTCATAGATGAATGGAGGCCTTGGATGTCTAATGATCAAGTCGCCGGGTAAAAACCATGAAATTCCGTTTTCTGAAGGGCAAAAATTGCCGGGTATTCTTTGATGAACGCGGTTGAAATTTGAGTCTTTTGGCACACTTTTGCAGGTACACACAAGGTTACGAACACAACTTCACCTTTCTTACCATCAAGGTAGGTCCTGATCTAATGATTTCGTCGTCTTGGTCGCAACTTTTAGTTTCTAGGGGTAGATCTGAATCTCAATCCCGACTTCCACTTTTCATCGGACGATGTAGCCTAGTAAGGAACATATGTCCAGACCACAACTGAAGCAGACATGAACAATGCATTTTACGATAATTATATTGGCCTAACCCATTAACCCGTCCTAAACCATCAAGCCCTCTAATCTTGGGCTCAAAATTCACTGGCCTGGCTCATGCACGGTTGAAACCACATTCGTGCACCTCTAAGGCTCTGACATCAATTAGCTAATGTTTCGAGTTGGATGATGCAGGGAGCAGGACACACAGTACCAGAATACAAGCCGCGGGAAGCATTTGATTTTTACCAGCGTTGGATCGATGGAACTCACATTTGATGAACACAGAAACTAGCAAACTTTCTTGTGCCCTAAGCTTACATAGTTTTGTGGAAATGAGAATACTCTAGATTATATAGTCAAAAAGAATAATTATCAAAACCTATGCTTCTACTGGTAACATGAAGCCAAGGCTTGCAACTCTATTCATACAATTTGCAACATCCTAAAACAAAAAACCCGATATTCCTAAATTTTATCACGAGCAGCCAAAAACGAGCAACACTTTCCACAAGACGACTATTCCAAAAACCATCTAATTGAACGAAAGTACACAAGGGATCAATAGGTATAAGGAAAAACCACCCCGAATCATTTTAAAACTAAAGTTTCCCTGTACTGTCAATAGTTAATTTGAATGGGACAATAGACAGGAACACCAAATGAATTCAAGACTTATCGTGACGTGTCACAAACTTATACTAAAAAAGTTCGTCCAGACCAAAATTTATCAACCAAGTAACATATGGAAAGCTTTGAAAATATTTCATGACAAGACAAATAACAAATGAGGTATATAATTCAACAAAGATGGAATCGGACGTTTATTACAGATATGTATCGTCATTATCAGCAGCACAACAGAAACACCTCGGAGTTGACAGCCAGCTGAACGTCGAAAACAACAGCAATCGTAGGGGTGGCAGACTGGCAGGGAAACTCATCCAGCAAATATAACTGACTTCATTCTTCCTCTTCTGCCTCTTCCAGCCATTTGATAAAGGGCTCCAGTGACTTCACGAATGTTTGCCTGTAAAATGAGAGCGGAGTTTTAATACCTTTTTCTCAACATTTTAACACTGAATAGTAGGGGCCAATAGTATTATCAATTAACATGGTCTTGAAAAGAAGTCAAAATTAGAAAAGCATTTCTGGTAATTGATCTAGATATATGATCGACAGAAACACAAATTCTCAGAAAAGGCAGTGTCACAATTTTATTATTAATCGGAGCTGTTTATGTGACAGGGGGTTTATAGGTACCTCAGTAATTTTTATGGTCAAATGGGCTGACACAACATGCATTATATTAGTTTTATTACATGAGTCTGTCTTCCAGTTCAGCTTGTAATCGTTTAAAAACATACCTGCCCTTGGGGTTTGTTCCTTTGCGGAACCAGTGCAGAATGGTATCTTCCGCAAGCACATCCTGATCATAAAGTGACCTCACTATTTCTGGAAATAATTTCATCAACTTGGCATCCTCGTAGCATTGGATTTGAACTTTGTAGATCAGTTCCAATTCTAGCTTTCCTGTGGCGCAGAAGGCATTTAGAAGCTCTGCCCACATTTTGACCTGCCAGGCAGAGAATTTGGCATTAGCTCAACCATTAGTCCACGAAAAAATAGACACTTAGCAACTCATCATGTGAATCGATCATGGATCAGTAAGCAGGACCCCAGAGTCATCAAATCATCAATCACCCACCGCTGCACTAATAATGGGAGGGAGTATTTTATATGTACCACCATTAACAGTAGTTCAAAGCATACCTGGCGCAGAGCAGAGTTAGCATTTTGCTGCTGGTTTTTCCCAGACCACTGCACAGCATCCATGATAACATCCCACAAAAGGCGCACAACATCAGTATCTGGAAGCTTAGCCTCCTTTACATGATGTTTCACAGTTTCGATCACTTCACCCACATCAGCTTCCTCTGCTATCTGAGTCGTTAATGCAGTTTTCATTTCCGCCAGCTTGACCTCAAACATCTTCTTTTCATTGTACTGGACCAACTGCTGAAGACCTTCCTTGCTGAGGCACAACAAAGCTAGCATCAGTATGAGTCATAAAAAAAGGTAATTAGAAGAAAAAATATAGCAAATACTTCCCTAAATGATAGGGATGATGAGGCAAAGACAAGAGCATAGTAAAAGACTTGGACGATAGCCGGGGTGCCTATAACTGTGCTTTATGGCCAAGGCGCAACAAAGGCGCATTGAAGCAGTTTGCCTAATGCCTCATTCAGGTTTGCAAGTTGCATCTAGGCACGCTTTTCTAAACAAAGTTTGTAAATACTATGGAGGAATGAATATCGCTAACACTGAAGCACAATTCTCTTACGTGAAATGTTCAGACAGAACCTCAGGAGTTCTCTTAGATAATGGAAAGAACTCAAGGAGATTTTCCTCAACTTTCCCACGCTTCAGGAGCGCAATCAAATCATCCAGGCTGTTGTCAACAAGGTATTCCTTGAAGAAGTCCGTCACAAATGTAAGAACCAGCCCTTTCGTCACAAGATTATCCTTTAGCAAGGGCTGGAACACCGTCTCTGGCGGCAAACCTGAAAGCTTCTGGGAGAATGTTAGGGCTGCAAAGATGGCCAGCTTTTTCCTTTCATTTTCTTCAAACAGCTCAAGAGACTGTAAGAATCTTCGCATGACATTTTCGAGATTCTTTATAAGGAAAGGCCTCCGCCGTAAAATCTTCTGTATGTAGAATACAGATGGTAAAATAGATTCACGTTTGGGTTCACAGTCAATGACAGAGCATGTGTGGCGCTCCCCCTCATCAGATTTTGCTGTTCCTGGTTGTGTGCGGCCACCAATAAAGACTACCTACATGTCAATACATACGATTACTTTATGAGACAAGGTGTCAGCAAAAATATGCTGCTACCATTAAAAGCAGGCGAAAGAACAATCTACGAGGTCAGCTAACATGGGCAACCACGAGGATAGTAGGTAAACCAAAAAAAAAGACAAAGACAAAGACAACAAAAAATAGGAGTACAAAAATAAAGTAATGAAAGGAAAAAAACGAGGGGGTATGTGAGTACATGAACACGAGTCAATAGATGAGAGAAATTGTAAAAGAAAAAATGCAAGTTACTAAGAAGAAGATACGAAAAAAATGAAAAAAGATAAAGATGAAAATATAAGAAATAGACATGGCAAATCGACAAACGATGAGAAAGTAATCAAGAAAAAGGACATTATCCAGTGCTGGAAGGTTCGTGGTTCGGACAACTGAGTTTGAGGTTTCAAAACACTACGTATAAGAAAAATGGGTTGATGGGTTACTTTTCCGAGTTTCAGTTCAATTTACTTAATAGTATATATTTCGCAGGAATTAGACTTGAATCAATGGAAACTGAAGAAAGCCAGAAGCCCAAATTCTCATAAACCCACCCACTCTTCTGTGCTTCCCAACGATTTCTTAACTTATTAAGACATATACAGAAACAGAACTTCTGCCTCTCCTGTATTCCTCAATCCATGGCTTTCCATGAATTTCTCTGATGCATTTGATTCCTAGTTAGTGTATCTTACCATTCCTAGTTTTTGTATCTAAACAATCTGAGTCATAAACTCAGGTGAACTCAGGTCGCAACAGACGAACTAGTTCGAAATATGGACTGCCGAATGTCAGCACCATAAAGTTGCTTCTTTGAATCTCTTCACTCAAAACCTATCCGAATGACCAAGCCAATTTCTTCGGTCCCTACTCCCTAGTAGACCCATGTCCCTCCTAATCAGTTTTATCCAATTTACAGTGGTTTCTGCTCTTCTCATCAGGAAAACCTCATTTTCAAACTTCATCCTCCTCAACAAAGTGTTCCAACATCTTATATCTCTTATGTGCATTGTGCAAGTGTTTGTTTTCTCCAAGTCATCCATTCCTTCTTAATAATGTAATCACTCAATTGACCACCGTATATGGACATAATCCAAAGGGTTTTTTGAATACAATGTCCATGTCAATCACAGGTGAAGAGGAAAGCTTAGGTAGCATTGTTTTTTATGGACGACAGATCTTGTCATATTTTTTTGACACAAACCAAATCACAAAAGAGCACCACGACTGAAGAATTTGAAGAAACGCTTAACACTTCCTATATAAAAAGCAATTAGATATAAAAAATTTAGTTGGAAGGCATCCAACAGTGCTTATATACATAGTATGCAATCCTGAATGTATTAACATCTTTTGAATACTATTTCTTACATCTAATCGTCATTACTACATAGCACGTCATCTTGAATGTGTGAACATCTTTTGCGTACTATTTCTCACAACCACAAGTTCACTTTCAGAAGCTGACATTCAAAAAATTACTACTCCAAGATCATGTTACTAACATATTAGGGCCAATACTTAAGGCAATCACTAGGAATTATTCTAGGGCCAAAACACGAGACTAGACCACCCTAGAAACAGTGGAGCGAGCAGGACAACATGTTGCAAACAAAAAAAGACGTACACAACATATAAGGAGTAATAGTCATGAGAACTGAAAGCATAATGATAGGACTACTAAAAATGAGGGCTAGGTCGAGAGATATGTTACTAAGTCACTTATAAAGCTAAAGCATACACTAGAAAGTTCAACAATTATGAGACACTCTGTGAATTGAACGTAGGTATATGATGCTTGCCTCAAAGAAAGTATCCCCGTATCTCGAGAAGTCAAGTTCAGAAGATTCAATGCTCTTAGCAATTAATTCCTGCATTGAAGAAAAAATCATCAGATTATTACACTTCACATAATTGTGTGAGTTGTGTCTGGGGAAGGACAACGACAAAATGAGAAGAAGTATTCACCAGATCACCAGCATTATCCAAGTAAATCTGGACCACTGCATCTGAAAAGGCTGCAGGGTCAAGAGGAGCAGCAATATTCCGTTTGCGGGTCTTGATCCGCGTACCACTGTTCAAAATTTAAAAAAAATTAAAACAAAAAAGAGCATGATCTCCAAAACTCAAGATACCACCACGAATCCATGACAAACAGTACCCGTCTAAACCAAATAAGTATACCACAGTTAACTGATGATGAGAACTACCACACAAGACAAGATCATGTATTGTTTTTGCTTAAATGGGTGTGGGCGGCTAATTTCTATAATTTGAAGTTAAGGTCATAACATCGTTTGTTGTGATACTATACAGACTACATTGTAAGCATAATCTATAACCGAATAAAATGAGTCGGAATGAAAACAAATTAAACAAAGGAAGCCAAACAATCTAGAAAACTCATCAAAAGATAGCGATTAACGAAACATAAAATCATATATCGAAGATTACAACATCAAAAAGTAATTACAATTACAAGAAGCAGTACTAACGGAACTTACCCGAGAGTGGGTCTCTCCTTTGAGCTGCATTCAAAACAGAAAAAAGAAAATCCAACTTAATTAATACCGAATATTCAAGAAATTTGCGCAAATTAATCAACTCTCCAACCAACACCAACAGCTGACAAAAAAAAATCCCAAAGTTCAACCTAATCTCAAAGAACCTTCCTCGATGTAAAATCAATCAAGAAATTTGTGCAAATCAACAGCTGATAAAAAAGAAAATCCCTAATTACATCAATCAAAAACCCTAATTTCTTTCATCAATATCAAATCAATCAAGAAATTTGCGCAGATTAATCAGCTCTCCTACAACCAGATGATAAATAAATAAACCCTAATTTCATAAATCGAAAACCCCAATCTCAAATAACTTTCATCAATATCAAATCAATCGAGAAATATGCGCAAATTAATCAACTCTCCTACAAACAGATGATATATAAATCACTAAAACCCTAATTTCATCAATCAAAAACCCTAATTTCATCGATCAAAAACCGTAATCTCGAACAACTTCCATCAATATCAAGTCGCAAAAAACTGATATACAATTCTAGCACATTATTGAACTTAACGAAATCAAAAAATTGAAAAAATGATGAAATCAATGGAAAAGATTTACCTCATAAACAAGGCGAAGAAGGGATCGAAAGATGAGAGAAAGAAAGAGATAGAAAAGTGAATTTTGCGGAGGAAATGTTTGTTTCTGGGAATGGTGTTTAGTGTTTACCGATCTCGAATTAGTTCGGACTCGAGTCGGGTAGGATTACGAAAGCGGTTCGGATATTTGTTTGGCACTTGTCACGAAAAGGATGATGGGCCTTGATAGCTAAGTTTACGGAGACTTGTTTCTCGTCCTGTTCTTTTAAATTGGAATTGACCTTGATTCAACTAGAAAAACAAAATGATTTACAGAATCTGGAATTTATCGAATTGACCTTGATTTAATCGGAAAAACAAAATGAATGGACATTATTGAAATTAAGTTCAAACAATAGATTTTTCTTTTTCATACGTTCGGTTAAGAATTTGTATAAATATAAATGAGATGAATGGAGGAGGTATCAATTAACGATTTAGGTCAGTGCTTTTATTTTGTATAT